>PVKE010014846.1:0-34321 GCA_004027555.1 Craseonycteris thonglongyai
AATGATTTTAAGTTCTGAACCTGAAACTTCAAAGGAAAATAAATGTCAAATATAAACATAGCGGGGAAGCCAGGATGACTCAGTGGGTTAGGCGCTCACTTTGCAGCGCTGGGGACCGAGGATCGAATCCTGACCCCGGCCCATGCGGACCCATATGCTGAACTGGGAGCTCCCCCAGTTCAGTTCTCTCTCTGTCTCTCTGTCTCTCTCTCTCTCTCTGTCAAAAATAAATAAATATATATTACAAAAAATATATATATATATATAAACATAGATTTGGGGGGATTTTTTGTTGTTGTTTTGATATAAATCACTACCTTTGTCTTCCTTATAATTGTTTCTAGATGCCTAGTCCTATGGGGGGGGGGAAAGAACATTAATACAAAATCTGAACCATAAATATGAGATTGTAATGCAACCAGTAATGAAATAAAAATTAACATAAATGTGTATATTCTGGACAATTGATGACCTTAAGTAATTTTGTTATCCACCCAAATAAAAATTCTAAATTTACAGGCACTATTCTTTAACATTCTTCTTTATTTGTACCTAATTCATTTTATTTCATTACAAATAGATTTATGGGTTATGAGATATATGATAATCCAAATGATCAAAATATTGGAGATTCAATTTTTTTAATTCTAACATTATAAAATATCTTTTTAAGTTACCTAAATAACTCAGACCTATGTTTTGTTGTTGTTGTTGTTGTTGTTGTTGTGTTTTCTCAAAGAATGAAACTTGAGTATAATGATACTGCTACTGTTTCACAGTGTACATTTCTTTACTGTCTGTGTTCGTAATGTTGATTTGTTACTTTGAATATGGCTTTAAAGTCATGCATAGAAATATATGGTATTAAAAGAGTTTTTATTACACTCAAAGCCATTTTAATCTGAGCTGAACATAAAAAAAAATCATTTAGCTCTAGTTCTTGACATATGTTTTTAAATGAATTCTTTGTCTTCTGAAAAGCAATTACAGGTACAAGTGGTACTTTTCTGTCACTCAGATCCCTCGGGTTTCAATCCACAGAAAAGAAAGGAAGAAGTTAGTACCATAATGTGCTGGGTTTGGATCAAAGCTGAAGTACCATCCTTAAATTCGCTCTTTGCAAAAAGCTTTGTGACCTAGAGATTTATGTCGACAGCTAATTCTATCATTTTTATAAATACACAGCATAGCAATGTTGGCTTTTGGGAGTCCTTCTGTAATCCAATAAAGTTTCTCAGGGTACTTGAGGAAAAGGGGAATGGTTGAATTCCCAAGATTCCCCACCTGCAGCTGTGTAAGTCACTCTTGTCTTCTTCACTAAATTCAGAACAGTTTCAAGGCAAGAATTTCAGTCTTCTTTTTCTTCACGTTCCCCATAAAACCTTGGGAAATATTGTGCATGCAGGAGTCCCTAAAAACCCTGACGTGTTATGGGCACAACTTAAAAGGCTCTGGAAGCTACCAATGGTTCAAAAAGAAATCTCGCGTACAGAGCAATTATCTAAAGCAGCAAGCAAGCACATGATAAAAAATAAATAAAAGATAGAAACTGATTGAAAGGGTGAAACTTCTGAGCCAAGTGTCTAAGGTTCCCCATGCGCCTCTTCTGAATTTTAGTTGCTCTATCCTCCACGTTCACTTCAACAAAATTACTTTTGGATAATTGAGTACAGGGAATGGGGGGTAGGGAGAAAAGAAGAGAAGGGAGGAAGGAAGGAAGGAAGGAAGAAAGGAAGGAAGGAAGGAAGGAAGGAAGGAAGGAAGGAAGGAAGGAAAGAAAGAAGGAAGGAAGGGAGGGAAGGAGGAAGAGAGGGTAGGAGGGAGGAAGGTAAAGATTGGTTTCCTACCTGACTTCTGCCTAATTAAATCATGACATTTTGTTGCTTAATGAGATGAGCATAGACTATTCTACCAAGGGGAACTCTAGTTAATTTTAGCAAAGATCTGTTTACCCATAGTGACTTAATTTCTGCATATCCACCACAAAATGAAAAAGTCATTGATAATTTTTCAGTAAGTTTTGTCACTAATCACAGGGAGTTTGGGGTTTATGCTCCATACATTCCTGTCTCCATACCTTGTACATTTTGAATCCCCTCACATCTAGTTATGGTTAGTTCATATTGTTTCCAATCTGGGATCTCTTCCCAAGTTGTATCTTTCGAAATCTTTAGAAAACTATGTAGCAAAACATTTTCCCCCCCCTTATTTTCCTAGAGATGTTTTAGACAGAATACCAAAAAGTAAAGTAGAAATTATCATTAATTAATTTATATCACTCTTTAAGGTCTAAAATGTATTTATTACCAAAAAGAAAGAAAGAAGGAAGGAAGGAAGGAAGGAAGGAAGGAAAAAAGGAAAGAAAGGATAGAAAGGAAAAGAGAAGGAAAAGGAAAAAGAAAAAAAAAGAGAAAAAAATAATAGATATGTAAAGTTTGGACAAATTGGAATCAAACCCAAACGATATTCCTATATACCACCTCTGTGGAGTTTTCTCTCTCTCCTTTTTCTATGTCCCCTCCAGTGTTCTAGTTTCTAGTATAAGAAGTACAGGGTTCCTTTGAAGATGATATCTTCCTATGCTGGCTTCCACAATAGACCACTGTCCGCTACTTATTTTCTTAAATCAAGCTTTGTTTAAAATATTATTTTTAAAAGCTAAGCCAGAAAGATTGAAATGGACAGACCCCTTGTAGGGTGTAACCACCCACAGTGACATTCCCCAACCAGGTTCATGTATCCCAACGAGATTAGGGGGGAAAAAATAGAAATAAAGTATTATCCTTAGCATAATCTACTATGCAGTTCCCAAATTACAGTCAAAGCTATTAGGTATTTCCTGAATGAAACCTGTGATTGTATGCTCTATTTTTTAAATGAATTATTTATATATACCCATTAAGCACTGTTATACATATCAATAAATATAAATAAATAGAAAAAACTAGTTAGTCTTTGTTAATGTGGGAAAACAGTTTATCATATATAATTAATAAAATAAATAGAGGGGATGCCAGGATGGTTTAGTGGGTTGAGCGCCTGGCTTATAGCCCAGGAGCCCGAGGATCAAATCCCGGCCCCGGCTCATGTGGACCCATATGCTGAACTGGGGTGTGCTTCCCACGCAGAAGGCCCCCAGTTCAGTTCTCATCAGAGAGAGCCTCCCATGTGGGAGAACCCCAGGTTGGCTCCTGCCCCAGGCGGGAGGCTCCTGGACAGGTCTTGCCCTGCCCCCACCTGTGGAATGAAACTATGTAGAAAACTAATGACGTACAACTATGGAGACTGCTTTGGGCCCTCCCTTGTTTCTCTGTCTCTTTTTCTCTGTCTCTCTCTGTCCAAAATAATAAAAATACCTCAAGAAAGAAAAGGAAGGAAGGAAGAAAGGAAGGAAGGAAATAAGGAAGGAAGGAAGGAAGGAAGATCAAAAATATCTCACCATAAGTATATGCTGCTTATTCTAGTCCACAGACATTTGCCAAGAATTTTCTATGTCAGGCCCTGTGCCTTGATCAGAAGTTATGATAAAGTTTCATTTATTTTAAAGGGAAAGAAAACCATATAGGTCAGTAAGTGTATGTGAGGGTGCTTCACTATGAAGAAGGTCCAGGGAAATTTTTGAGTTTTGAAGGTAGGTGAGTATCATCAAAAAACCTACGCAGCTCTAGAAAAAGAGTCCATAAACTTCAAATTATGCTATTTCCAAGTCTAAAATTGTCTTATGGAAACAAAAGTATGGGCAATTTCAGAGAGCAATTTGTTTGCATCTGTGATGTCTTAGAGCTAAGGATAATGTATATTATTTGAGAAAACATTTACATAGAAATCACTTATTTTGCCATCAGATAGAGAAAAATTGTTTGATCCAAAGGAGTCAACAAAAAGTATCTCAGAATCACTTGGTGATGCCTTTTAACAAGATTTATAATTATAAAGATTCATGTGCTAAGACATTTTGAACTGATCCACGATAAAAAAATATGCAGAGATGTCTAAAGATGTTAAATTACACAAGTCCCACGCACACAGCCAACTATTTAAAAAACACTACATTAGCATTCATATGCATATCTGCCTTATAATTTACCATCAACAGTCCCATTTTTAATTTACACTCAACAATAACTGATTTACAAATTAAAACTGTCTTTGAAAGCTGCACTCATAATGTTTACAGCTATGAGAAAACCGGAGTTGTTCATGCCACCCCCATCACCTCTGCAGAAAGTGTTTGAGGAAGCAATCTACTGACTTAATATGAGTATAACTTATCATCATTCTAAATAAGCAATATTATTAGTTATTAGTGGCCAATATGTCAGGAAGTAGCTACACATTAAGTCCTCTGTCTGATGAGTCTTGCATGTGTTAATATATTGGGATGGCTAGAATATGGGAGAAAAACAAAGAAAAGGTGGTGACTGATTTCTGATCACGGGCACCTTTGAGAACAGAGGGGCGGCTGTTTTCTCAGAATGTTCCTTCTTCATATTGGATGTAATGGAGGATTGGGATGATTCAACCACCGTAGGACTATTTGAAATAATAATATCAAAATAATAATCTTTATTTTTATTATTGTTTCATGTCTGTAATTAATTAGTTAAGATAATAAATGTCACTTATCTATTAACATATATCAACCCCCCAAGTGGAATGTATGTACGCTTTACAATCTAGATCAAGAGAAACATGATTCAACAGAAGCCCGATATCTTCCCTAATAAACTGTGGGATGCAGCCAAGATAAATATTTGGAGAGTCAAAGAGAGGATTTTTTTTCTGAAAGTCAACATTCAGTCTTGAAAAGAAATGAATTTATCTCTATAAACGTTTAGATCATGATAGATGTATATTGAGCACTTGGCAAGATCATGTTGTTTCTACTGAGTTTTGTTAACTCTTTTGTCAAAACCACAACCTTTTGGTATTTACTTTATAGATTCTCAGGAAGAGACTGCCTTCCTGTGACCAATACAGTGAGAGGAAGCTAATAGCCAGAAACTCAGTTAAGTTCCGTAGTAAAGAATGTCATCAGTACCAGACAAGGAGACTGCTACTTCATTCTGAAATTGAAACATGTTTTAAATACATACCTAGAATGCTCGTGTTACTATTGTAGCAACTGAATAAAGGTATAATGTTATGTCTTATAAAAAAGGTAAAAAGAAAACAAAAATTCTTTCGTAAAGGAGTAACAAAATAGTAAAGTAGAGAGGTAATAGACCAAGTCTTGGACAAAATAATGGCTCTTAGGATATTTGAAGTCAAGTTAAAACCATGCAGTAGACAGATAAATATTTGTGGAGTAAGGAATGACAAGAAAATACCATTGTTCAGCTAACCAATATTCAGAGTAGTCTTAGCACCTAAATCAAGATATAAATGGAAATGTTTAAAGAGTTGGTTATTAAATTAGTGCAAAATTAGAAAGATCTTTAAAGGAAAGGCATGTGTTCTGAAAGTCCACAGTGAAGCCAAACCTCCAAAGTGAGAGGGAAATTAGTATTAGAAGTCTCCAGAAAAAGAGTAACTTCCTAAATCAAAAGTAATCAGGAAGCTAGTTTCAGGGAGGTTTGGCCCTAGACTATGGTCCCTGGAGGTCGTACACAGAGATTGGCTATGCCAGCCCTTGTTATTATAAGCAGGCAAAACAAAAACCAGTCCTCAAGTGACAAGGGCAAAAAGACGATCAGATACAGCATAAATCTTGTCATATCAAGATACATTTTCTAAAACTGTGTTTATGAAGACCACTCAGTATAAATCTACAAACATTCAAATTCTAAGGTTAACTATGTTAAAAATGAGACGAACTATTACATTGTATTATGATAGATGTTAATTTTTACCATTCCACCTTTTCTTTGTGGTAGGTGTTAAATAAAATAACAGTACGGACACAACATTCCCATCATTTATTGTGAGAGAAATATTCCTCTATTGTAATCAGAATTATTGCAGGAGCGAGATTGCTGTTTTCCGCAGCTACATCCAGCATTACAGTGCTGATTGCCCTGCAGGCTCTGAAATGCTGAATTGTCATGCTTATTTACACCCTGGATGTGTAATATTCATCCATTAAGAGCTTCACCCCTCAGGCAACGTCTTATTTATTTTGTGTCTAGTGATTCTTTGAAAAATCGCTATACAATCTTTTTGACAAGCTTTTGCAATGGCTAAAAAGGTCACGTTCACATAGTGCTTGAAGGCAATGTGATGCATATGCAAAGGACTACCATTAAGTCTCTTTCATATTCAAAATAGCTTGCTATAAATATCATTTATCTTGTATTTATATATTGCTGTATCTGTATGTGTCAAGCATATCTGCCTAAATTTCCTGATGGTTAATTTAAGATGGAATATACTGCTATTCTCTTGAAATCTCTCTTGAAACAACTGATAATAAATTTAAAGCAATTAGAATAAATTTCCACTCCATACTTCCAATAGGATAATGTCTCATTTTCACTTATTTTATAGCAAACATGCAACAAAATATTTACCTTTCTAAATTGAGGGTATTTCTAATTAAATGACCTATTAGAAGAACTTAAGCAATTTCCATTTTTGTTGCCATTACAATACAGAGACTTAAAAACAACAAAGATATCACTGAAACAGTATTTCAAAGCCCTAAACAGTTCCTTGGTTTATATGTATTAAAGCTCATGCAAAAAGGCAAAATATGACAAGGCGAGAACCAAAGACTGACAAAATTATGAAGTGGTTCAGAACTGAACTACCCTCTTATCTCCTTTGCCAGCTTGCTTCCTTCACAAGAGCAATTCACAATGGCAATTAGGAGCGATACCTTATTACACAGGCAGGCTTTCTGGGATGTTCGGGGGCACATCACTGAAAAATTAAAACATTGCAAAAAAATTGAAACTAAACGAGAAGTGACACCACCAAAAGTGCCGTAAGTTAAACAAAGAATCGAAAGGAGAAAAGTGAAGGGAATAAACATAAATTAAATAAATTAAAGAGGCTTCGGGGGGGGGAAATGAATGAGACAGACGATGAGCAGAGACGGTCCCCTTGGGATAGGCGACATGATTCTCCGGGCCCAGTACAAAATGAAAACCCGGGGGCTCTTGTGAAAAAAGTAGAAAATAATTTCTGTGATGGTATTGAAATCTGCAGCTTTTATGTTTGTAGTGTCGAGGTTTTTGGTTTGCTGTCTAATGTCGCACTTTCTTGGGCAGGGGCACCTTGGCGGGGTCCCTGCAGACCCCTGCAGCTCCGTGTACCTGTCTCACCACATATGGTTCATAGATGCTGATCTCCCCTCTTTTCCAGCTGCTGGACCAGCAAGCAGCCTGGTGGGTGGGCAGCGCCCCCTGGGAGCAGCAACTTCTCCTGGGAGCAACTGTTGTGAGTTACAGAGGATACTGAGCCCCAGGGTATGCAGCCCCCCCACCCCCTCACACACACACACACACACACACACAGTGTCACTGGGGAACTGGGAGGGCCCTGCCCTGCAGCTTCCAGCCTGGGTGGAAATGACCATGACTCAGCCCCGCTCCAAGGTGCACTGAGGTGCATTTGCTGGCCAATGTTTTCCCAGCTCCTGCTCAGTCCTTGGCCAGGGGCTGGGCCGCTGTGAAGCAGGTGGCTGTCCCATGCTGGGCAGCCCCAGGGTGGAAGGACTGAGGAGGCAGAAGGCTGGGAGGAGGCAGTAAATGGGCCTGGAGCAACAAGGCCCGCCCACCACAGACACCTGCTGCATTGTCCCATTGGGCTTCACTTACAAAACACAAATCCAAGGATGAAAGTTTTCAGATAATTAAGACAGCACCCCGGAGACTGAAGTTCCAAGTGCAAGGCCTTTCTGAACATGGGTCTCTGGAACTCATTGGCCACTCATCCAGAAAGCAGGTCTGAGATCTGATATGAATATAGGTGGAGTCCTCAAAGCAGACAACCAAAACAGTAAAAAAAAAAAATTTTTTAATTGCAAAGAGAACCGAATGAGTATTGAAAGAAAAATGACCTACAGCTTTCCTGAGAATACAGCCTGAACCTACACACTGTGGGGATGAGAATCCAGCTCCTGATATTTCAGGGACAATCGTCTCTCTTCCTTAAAGCAGGAAGATCAGATGGCCCGTCAGACCTCTGACAGCAACATGCGTGTCAGAAAACAAAAGGGTGACACAAACTCCTCAAGGAGAGGAAATTGGAACTGCAGGGTTTTAGATTCAGCAAGGTTGTCCTTCAATCTTAGAGGACACAGCACCATCACTTATAAATATGCAACACTTCAGGGAGTGTTGTACCCATGAGCCTCGCTGAGCAATGGGTTAGAAAAGGAATTTATGACAAGCGAGAAGATCTAGAGAAGCTCTGGCACGTCTGTTTTGCTGTGGCTCAAGGAAATAGCAATCTTATCTGCCTGGCGGCAGCACAAATCAATTCCTCACATGTTCAGTCAGTTAGCAAGGACTTCCTCATGTGACCTCAATGTCCTGCAAGTGGAGGAAGCCCTGTGTCCAGCTTCAATTCTACTGCTTTGGGGGAAAAATGGAAATAAATACTGTGCGAAGAGCCAAAATGCTAGGCCACGTAAGATTTGTCTACATTCCTTGTAGTCTTCATATTTGCTTTACATATTTTGAGGCTATGCTATGAGGTACATATAAGTTTAGAACTGCATCATATTTGTGAATTTCACATTTGATCATTTATTGTTTTATCTACTTGATAAAGCATATCAATTATTAAAATATAAACATTAGCTAAAAAAATTAATTCCACATCCTCACCCATATGTGATATTGTCATGCTTCTTCATTGTAAAAGTGAAACAGAAACAATTTAAAAAAATAATTGTACTTCCTATTTGAATTACATAGCTGTGTTCTGTATGAAGACATTCCAAAATTATCAGAGTAATTGGAATTCGAAGATGTAGCTGGAGTTTAAATAAATTTATCTAGAAGTGCAGAATCATTCTGAAAAACAAAATAATAAACAAGACTGGTGGAAAGGGAGAAGGCGGGCACTGCTAATGAAGGGGAAAAAAACGTGTGTGGGCTTTAGCATATATGCATATTCATGTTCTATCTAATGACCTAGATGCTCTTCACCATCCGCCATCAGGTAGCCTCTGCTACCACGGCTCAGCTGGCATGCAAGCAAGCAAAGAATAACACTTGGACACATTATCACTCAGCATATTGCGATGGGCCGAAATACTTAATTACAATTTGGGTCTTGACAAGGCACCTACTTTAACTTTGAAACTGCATCTCCACCATAATTACCTCATTGATCATCACCTCCTTGGATTCATACACCATGTCAGTAATGAATGGACAGCTGTTAAAACCATTAGGCAAAATTTACTTGAAAAATTGGCCTTATTTAATGCTTTAGAGGACATCCCGTAGGGATTCTATCAAAGTGTACAAAGTGCTTCAGATATAGGTCCTCTCTCAGTAAATGTTCAAAATAAATTAAGGAGACAAAAGCCTTGCCCTCCGCCTTGTTAGGAATGTTGTAAGTGTTACAGACATTGTTGTTGACTGGTTTCCAGTGGACAGCTGATAAGTCCCCAGAGTGTCATGAATCTAACCACAGTTCTCTAGCAATCTTGTACCCATTTCAAGTCAAAGTTGCCTCTCCAATTATGAAAAGGCCAGAAAAGTAGGTAAAATATTTCCAAAATGGGCAAGATGGTGAACTTTGTATTTATACCACCAAAACTCTCAGACATTCAGACAAGCATTCAGGAAGGTTCCTTTAGATCAGGGGTGTCCAACCTTTCAGCTTCCCGGGTCACATTGGAAGAAGAAGAATTGTCTTGGGCCCATGGAAAATACACTAACACTAATGAGAGTTGATGAGCTAAAAAATAATAACCATAATAATTGCAGAAAAATCTCATAATGTTTTAAGAAAGTTTATGAATTTGTGTTGGACTGCATTCAAAGCCATTCTGGGCTGCACGTGGTCCGAGAGCTGCAGATTAGACAAGCTTGCTTTAGATGCTACAAAAGGCTGTTGATATTTTATGGCAGAGATTCTCAAAACTTGCTGCATGATAAGAATAGTACCTGAATGTAACATATGCCCTGGCCCATCCATCCCAGATCGATGATATTGTATTTGTGGTCAGCTGGACAAGGGCATGGGTATTACTGAAGTTCCAGGGGGTTCTAATGTGCACCTATTAGGATATTTCTTTACATTGGTTAAAACTACACTTAACAACCTTTAGCTAAAATCAGAATCCCTGGTACATTTCACATCAGAAGCCGAAACAAGTACCCTGTTGACATTATAACCTTTTACTTTCTATCCATCAAGTCTTAAGTGTTTGATCATAGTAATAAATAATCAAGAATAAACCAGAATGTCCACACCAGAGTGTTTTATTCCCCTTTCTAGCCAGTTGAAAGGACTGAAGAATTGAAATTTTCAGTACAGGTGAAAGAAAATGAAAGGGGGGTAAATTTAGCGTCAAACTCTTTGCTCTCTTCTCTGCATCGACTAAATACACACTAACAGCAATCCTATATACGGCAGCCTCCTCACAGCCCGTGTAGAATATTAGCTTCTGGGACTAACTGTGTAGAGGATGGAAACGGGCCCTTTCCCTTTTAATTTAAGGTAGCCCACATTCTTCAGTTAGGTGAAGAGGGATTCCCGGAAAGACTGAAGTGACCAACCTATCCATGGCTTTCTGGCTTTCCTTTTCATTGTAGTTACGAAGAAATCAATGAACACCATTTGATCAAATCACCGTCACCATCTGTCACAGTGTTTGGCATCACCACAGGTTCTCTCCTTTGATAGACATACTTCACATAAACTGAGCGATGTTTTCTAAAAACCCTATGAACATTTTCCAATTTTCAGCTCCACAATAATAACTAGTAAATTACAACAAAAGCACTATGTTAATTTCAAGCTTCATTAGAAACACGGAGTGGGGAAAAGCTACAGTTTCCCAATTGAAAAGAATGAAAGCAGTAGAGTACCAAATCCCATTTAAAGTCTTAAAGGGGGACTGCAAACAAAAGGCAGTAACAAATAAAAATCAACACTATAAAAACCTACTTGACAGGATTATTTTAAGGCACATTATCTCAGTTAATGGAAACAAATAGCACCCACTTAATTTCATCAGTTTCCATAAAATGAGGTAATGTACTGTAAAAGTTAAGCACTTGTAAGAGGGAAATTACAATTTAAAGTTTGATGCTAACTGCTAGACTCCCTTATAATAGCTTTGGTGAAATGTTGGTGTACTCAATGGTATGTACCTCTCTAATCCTGAAATAATCAAGAGAGGAGTTTTTATTAAAATCAGCTTAATTGCTCTATTCAATATATATCCAAGATATTTCTCTGGGTTACTTAAAAAACTGTCCACATATAGTGGATAACATTCAGTATAAAAGGAAAAAATGAAACATGAATAATTGTATTTTAAAAGAATACTAATTTATTTCCAACTGACATTAAAACTTAGCATCCATGAATCTTTGGCAATTCATGGCGATATATTCTCATCACATACCTCAATGTGAATACGAAAATGTAAGTTCTCTGTTCAAAGGCATTCTCAATATACTGTTCTCTTTTAAATTAAATAAAACTGATCATACTTCAGAGACTAACAATGTAAAACAGAATGGTGATAGGAAATCTTATTATTCCTGAACTGACTAGAGAACCATCTAAGTGACCTTTATAATCAACAATTGGTGTAGGCCCTTTGACAGGGTAAACACACTACTGCATGTCACTGTCTTTAGAACTAGGAAAACTCTGCTCTGCGGTGCAGATTGCAAATGTAACCTTTATTCAGAGTCCTTATGCTAATTTAGAATGCTTACAACTCGAAATGGCTCGACAACAACAAGAAAAGATTACTGAGATGCTTCATCCCGATGGAAAGAAAAAATATTCAGTTAAAAAAATTCCCAGCTTGGAACATAAGGAACTGGTATTAGGTCACATCGGCTTTCTCTATAGATTGACGTATTAAAAGGAAGTAAGGCTGAGGCAAATGGTCTCAGTGCCTGCTACACAAGCTTCGTGAAAACACAGTTTGCTGTTACCTGTACTATTGGTTGATGCAAGCTGCAAGCATGCGTAAGAAAAGCATTCTTCCTGACTACCTATGAAGGGAGAAAAAAATGCACAACAGTTAAGACATCATTTTCTTTCAGAGGTCAAAATATTTTCACAGTATTTTCAACTGTGTAAGGAACTGATCGAGCCTCTCTTTCCCGTGGATTTCTTTTCTTTTCTACGTCCCTAGTGATCTGATCTCCTTGTTAGTCTCAGCCTACTGGAGAGTGGGGGAAGAAAGAGAGGTGTGGATGTCAATCAGTTCGTCTCAGTCAGACCCAGTATGCTCCACAGTCCCGACAAGGTAGCTCAGTCCTGCAGACATTCTCACATCTTCAGGGTCCCCTGTGCCTGAGGGTCTGTCTGTCTTCAGGGTCGTGTTCCAGGATGCAGCCACGGCCTTGTGGTGGAGGGGTTAGGACGCCTCAGCTCACGAGCTCTACCAGTTCTTTGTTATTTGGCTCCACACCTGTGACCACGAAGGCTCGACTGGTTACCTCTGGCGTGTGGGGCAAAGATACCCCATCTGGCCCTGTTTACCACTGGGACGTGTGCTGCCATCATTTCCTGCTGATCTTGGAGTGTCCAGATATTATAGATTCTTCCTGCCAGCTCCATGGCTCCCTCAGAAGGCCTGCCCCCTCTCAGCACTAAGTGCACAGGTGCACCCACTTCTTACATCCTCACACGAAAAGCACTGGCTCCAGGGAACCAGGAGCTGCCGCGAAGTCCATTCCGTTTAGCCTCTGCTAGTACCTCAGTCACATCATTTCCGCGCATTCTGGAGAGGAGCCTCATTTTTGTTTCTCCTCATGTGACCAGGGACACGCCACTCTCTACGGCTTCCACATGAGATGTTTCAGAACTCCCCCAACCCCTCCCCACCTGGGGTCAGGGCAGTTAGAGGTTAAAGCAAGAGGTTTTCCTGATTCTGCTCCGTGTGTTTAAGTTAACGTCACCTGAACTTATAAAAAAAATTTTTTTAAAAAGCAGGCCATCAGAAAGCGCATGTAAGAACACTATCATTTCCTTAGTGACTGCTTCTAAGGGCAGCCACTCAAAAGAACTTTCTAGTTTCATGATTTTGTGCCGGTTTCACAGATATGTCCCCATGTATTGCCTCTTTTTCATATTAATGTTTTTTTCAGAAGAAATAGATTTGCTCTTCACAGACTCTTTTTTTTTTTAAGATTTATTTTTATTGTTTTTTTTGGCTGAGAGACAGACAAAGACAGACAGAGAGAATGGGGAGGGCCCATAGCAGTCTCCATAGTTGAGCATCAGTTTTCCATATAGTTTTACTCCACAGGTGGGCACAAGGCTGCGCAGGGCAGGAACTGGGCCAGGAGCCTCCCACATAGGCCCCGGCAAGAACTGAACTGGGGGCACAGCCCAGCTCAGCATGTGGGTCCGCATGGGCAGGAGCCAGGATTTGATCCTCAGTCTCTGGGACAGCAAACCGAGTGCTTAACCCGCTGAGCCATCCTAGCTTCCCCCATAGACTCTTAATGATCATTAAAAATATATACTTGTGTCTATTTTTGTGTTGAAATGATCCATTAAGCTACATTTTGTTCAAATAAATTGTTACTCACTTCTTAACAAATCTATTTCTTTAGAAATGATTAATATTGAAAAACAAATAATTTATTATTTTAATTCAGACTGCTCTTAGAGACCAATCACCTTCTCTGGGAATAATTCCCTAATGATCCAAGACCGTGTGAGGCCTCTTGCCTGTGGTGCCCTCCCCACCTTGGTTCTTTCACCCTTTGAATCCCTGTCACTGCTCACTGCAACTGTCACAGCTAATAATCCGAGAAGCGGAAGTCCCGGGAAATATCCCCATGGTAAAATAAGTCGAGGAGGTTCTGGATATAGCACATCTCTCTTTCTCTCTTGACATTGTATTAAAATATTAAAATATTTAGTAGCCTTGAAGATGTTACAGGAAAAATTTTAATGCTCCTAAATTTATTTCATCACTGAAAGCTTTCCTCTCTTCTAACACATTCCTTTTTAGTATTCCAGAGACAGCGAAAAACTGGGTTAAGTAATTTTAAATGTGGTTTCATAATGTAGGGCAATCAGACTTTCATCTAGGGTAATTACTTGATTACTTGACTGTTGCTAATACCAATATTTAATGCCTTTAAAAGTAGAAACTATATTATTAAATTTTTTTCCAAGTACCATTGACACAGAGAGTATACAGTAAACAATTATGAATATATACATATATATATATATGACTTTTAACAAGTTATTCTTTTTTTTTAATCTTATGTATGACAAAAGAAAAACCCTTTAGGAGAAAAGTTATTCTATGCAGTTGCCAAAATTCTCTGTGGTCTTATGAGAGATACTAAGATTGTAAAGCAACCTCAAAATGCAAAGCAACCTCAAAATGCAAAGTGAAAGTTATTTCAACATTCATTTTGTTGTTTTATCTTAATACACACTAAGTTTATTAAAACCCTCCTTATAAATATTCTATAGATTATGTAAGTTCAAGAGTTTGAAGTCTACAGCCAGCGATCTAAAAGTATAGGATTCATATACAATGCGCCTTCTATAAGATGCAAGCTCCATTAGATAGTGGATTATGCCCAATTCATATATGATTGCCCTAATTTTAGCATATTTCTTGGACCACATAATGGCACCCGATGAACATGAAAAGATTTAACTACTTCACAAATATCATTTTATACTCAAAATCTTGTCTTTGGGGGAAGCCGGAATGGCTCAGTGGGTTAAGCGCTCGCTTTGCAGCCCTCACGACTGAGGATCGAATCCCAGCCCCGGCCTGTGTGGACCCATATGCTGACCTGGGGTGTGCTCCCCATGCAGGAGGCCCCAGTTTTGTTCTCACCCCCCAGTTCAGTCCCTGGCTCGAGGGGGCATGTCTCCCACGTGGGAGCCCCCAGCCAAGTTCCTGCCCTGCACAGCCCCGCGCACCTGTGTGGAACAAAAACCATGTTGAAAACTGATGATGTGCAACTATGGAGACTGCTCTGCACCCTCCCCCTTCTCTCAGTCTATCTCTGTCTCTGTCTCTCTCTGTCTCTGTCAAAAACAACAAAATAAATTTTAAAAAATCTTGTCGTTTAAACTTTGAATTTAGTTACGTATTTTCCGGCCTATAAGACGACTGGGCGTATAAGACGACCCCCTAATTTTACAGTTAAAACATAGGTTTAGGCCTATATTCGCTGTATAAGATTACCCCCCACTTCCGAGGCTGTAGTCTTATACAGCGAATATAGGCCTAAACCTATGTTTTAACTGTAAAATTAGGGGGTCGTCTTATACGCCCTGTCGTCTTATACGCCGGAAAATACGGTATTTAATATTATTCTTGAGGCATTGGATAATATATTACTCATTTAGGAGTGCTCACACGTGCTTTAAAGATACTCAACCTATAATTGTTGACTAAACCGTTTAAACAGTGACCTTTTGGGAAGTTATCATCAGGCATAGGTGTGTTAGAGAAGCAGGCTGAATAAATGTCAACTATTGTCTCAAATAATTGGGTGTGGGGGGGCGGTTAAGAGCTCTCAATCCATTTTCATGGAAGAATTTTCATGACAAGGGGCAGGAAGTGGAGAAAACAAGATGTCAGAGTCAAGAAAATAAAAACGTCAAGTGGTAGTGGGGCATAGGTCTAGAGAGAAAATCTTACGGGAAAATAAGGTTGGGGCACGTTTTAGTGACAGGAAGCAGAGGACTGGAGAAATATCAGTAACCCTTTAATCACAAAGTATATGGAATAGAAAACATCAGGACTGTAATCAAGAGATGACTTGTCACAGTGTTTCTCTCTGAGTGGCTTCTTAGAAATGCAGTGGCCGACTTAAAGCTTTTAAGCACATGTAAACCTGGTAAATCCTGCCACGTTAAGGGACAGTGTCTCTCACAGTTAATAACATTAACTTATGGAGAAAAGAGTGGGTAGTGGGGCATGTATTCACTGTGATTGACTCCCTGTTTTATAGGAAAACCTTAGCTTTGAGCAGATGGAAGGTAAGACGTAGCATGGATTTTTAAATTGCAAAGCTATAGGAATAAACATGAGCAAGTTGGTTTTCTGTTAGAAGTTTTCCTAGAAAAATAGGAAAGCTGAGTTTTGGTCAAACTGCTATTAAAAGTAGAAGAGTCAGCTAAACGGTACATTCTCTCTATATAAACTAAGCATTATTATATTTTTTATATTTATATCTCTTGCCAAATTCTGTTTACTTCAGCAGCATATGTCATTCCACTGGCATATCTCTTCCAGATTCTTTCCAAACTAATTTGTTTTCCAAAATGGTGGCAGATTAATTTTCCAAAAACAGAATTTTTTAAATCACTTTTCTGCTGAAAAACATTTATGACTCTTTAATGACTGATATTTAAGGTATTTCATGGCCTGTCCCCACTGAATTGAATTAATCACTGGTTCCTCTTTTATTCATATCTTCAGACTTTATACTCAAGTCAACGCAATTTACTAAGCTTTCCCTTCCTTATCTCAGTTTTTCCAATGCATGCTTAACTCCCACTGTTGCCAGTAATCATTTTATTATATCAAATTCTCACTTAGTCTTCAAATCCCTTCTGAAAACAACATTTCCCATGAAATACCCTGTGACTATGGAAGAAACACCTTCATTACGTTTTACTAATTGGTGGTTAGGTCTTACCAACTTTAAGGAAATCATACCATGTTTAAACCCTAAATATCTGTGAGTGCTTTATATTTTGCATTTGTCATAGAGCTCATCACAGAACCTTGCAAATACTATGTTAATTGTAAAGTTGTGGCACTAAATAAGGGCTTGATTCAAACAATATGACTTTTAATTTTGTATAACTCTGTCTTGCAACCTGCTTAATTATTATTCATTCTGCTAATAATAGAACTATATATTTCAAAATACTTCATCTTGAGTTATCAGGTAATGAATATCATAAAATGCTGTGAGTTCTTTGAGATCAAGAGCTAAGATTCATATAGGGTTATATTCTGAGTCTATATCCACCAGTCCCATCATGTCCAACCATGTAAGCATATAGTAAATGCTGTTGCATGAGTAAATCTTCTGTCTGTCAAGCCTAAGAAACATTACCTCATAGAATCTGACCCAAACTATAACCAGAATACTCTGTATGGTACACTTACACAATGGCATATCACTCAGCAATGAGAAAAGATGAAATACAGTAATTGGTGACAACATGGACACACCTTGAAAACATCTTATTAAGTGAAATATGTCAGACTGAAAGAATCAAGAAACATATGACCTCACTCATAGATGGAATATAAAACTACAAGTAACAAAGAAACAAAAACTCATGGACACAGTCAGTGGTTTGGTGGTTGCCTGGGGGAGGAGTGGGGAGGTGAGGGGGGAGGGCTGGGGGCATGGAAGGGGACATTAAATGTAAAAATAAAAAATACAATAAAAAATTCTATGTTTAGACTTTTAAAAAATCCATACAATCATTCAGTTAAAAAGAAAAAAAAAGGATACTCAGAGTGTTAACTAAAATCCTTAGCTAAATAATTTAAATATTTTTAAATAGATTTGCAAATTTTTCTGTTGCAGAACAAGAGTAGCAGGAAGAAAATAGAGACAACTGGCTAGTTTATGGCTATTTTTAAAGAAAGCTCAACAAGATTTGTGAATGATTTAGTTGTGGGGTGCTAGAAAATCAGAGAAGCCATGTAACAGAACAGAGACAAAGAAAATGATATTAAATTGGTAACGAGAGCAAGAAAATCACTTTTCCCACCTGTAAGTGTTAGAAATCTGAACTATGGGAGAGAAAACCCCAGCAAAGAGAATGACAGGTCTGGCTGTGTCCTTGACGACAGCTCAGGTAGAAGGTGGGAAAAAAAGATCAAGAAAGCAAGCAGGGATTGAGTTTCCTGCAGACTCTGTGGACGTGTGGGGACTTAGGGATGTTTGCAAGGGCCGCTCATATTGAAAGGAGCATGGAGCTGTGTGGGAATGAGTGTTGTCAGGGACAAGCAATTAGCTGGGAGTCCAGTGCCCGTTGGAAGCTAAGGAACATCAGGATGAGTTAGAGGGATCTCGCAGACAAATCACGGTGGTGAAATTAAAGATGTGGGGCAGGGTGGATGGGAAGAAAGCAGAATCAGCTCAGTAATTCATAGAGCTGAGGCATGTACTCTTGCTCACAACATTAGTGTTGACACTGTGGTGTTAAATGCACCCTCACGAAGTTCAATGTCACCAGGACATAGGTGAGGCTCTTAGGATGCTACAGGCAGCTCCTCCTATGAGGTAGTTTCCTCCTAGTTTATGCAAAACCAATTAGCTAACTATTTCATCAACAGGGAAAAAAAAAGACAATTATTTTTAGATCCTTAAGTAAAATAATATTTAAATAATTTAAGAGAAAAAGGGGAAAGTATTTTTTTAATATTCCATTAGCCATGCAGATTTGACTAATAACAATCAATTATAAGTACATTCAGCACTGTAAGCCACAATAATTCACATTTTCAATATTTAACATGACAACTACAACTTATCAAATGCATTGCTGGATTTTTTTTTTTTTTTGGTCTTTGATTTTATAAGCAAAGAAGGTCAAGGTTTAAATGAGCAGAATAAATTGATTTTAAGCTCCAGCTCTTTCAATAAAAGTGTAACCTAATTAAGTATAACAGCTACAGCTTTAGACAGATGTAAAACATTCAGTAGAAATTCTAACAAAAATGTATTTGCCACAAATTGGATGTAGCTATGATGTGTGGACTTGGAAAGAAATGTAATGAGCTGTTAACAGACATTTTTTAACCAAGAAAATATGAATTGAATTTGGCCACATCTTCCATCTGTTACAATGAGTTACCCAAAGAGCTGATAAAGCAGATGAAGAACAGTTGTCTGGCAGAAAGTTAACATGAAATTATGTGTTAATTTTTCTCCACTACTCCAACCACAGTGAACTGCTTCGGAGATCATCTTTTTTTTCCTTCATACTAAAGAGAAATGGTTTTCTAGAGCAGAATTTTAAAAAGTTGCCCCAGAGCGAGCCAGGCCCTGCTGCTGGCATGAAGACTGGACGAACTTGCAAGGCACAGAGTAGGACGAGAGGCCGGCAGGCACACACTGCAGTGATTCTCTCACATTCAGGGTGCTGACCGCAGGCTGGTCCTCAGCTTCAACACCGCTCACACGTATGCTCTGGATGAGCAGTGGCACGAGTCTTTCTGAACCAATTTGGAGCTCACCTGAGATTTCAGCTTTGTTTATAGAAAGGACATTTATTAATATTTACTTGGAAGGCTCTAGATATGACTGTATTTTGACTTTTAATTTTGAAATAAGTTGTCTTATGGAAGAAGTGCAAAAATCGGAGGGAGATAACGTCACTGTTTTCTGCCCTTCCCTGAATGTTGGCCACTTGCAAACCCAGGAGCAAACACGGTTATGCTCCACTAACTATTTAAAAATTACAAGTGAGGGAAACTGATCTGACGCCCTGCTTCCCTGCGACCTCAGGGACACTGGAGACGGGCCTGCAGTAATCACAAGGACCTGTGCCATGTCCAACACCTATTCAATGACAAGTCATGAATTAGCAAGCACAGATGGATCAAAGAAAAAAGAACTTAAAGGACTCTCTCAATTAGAGCCAATAAATAATAAATAAATTGCTATACACAATAGACTCATAAATATCTATTACTAGATATTCTTCAAACTGCTCTCTTTCTGATCGTATTAAACAAACATTTGATTAAAAATCAAGCAACCATAGGCATTGAATACACAATTGTTCATTGTATAGTACCCTAACTATTACAGGTGTGATGGGAGGAATAATGTCTGCGCCCTAATCCCTGGAATTTTTGCTGTATATATGACTTTATATGAAAAAGTATCTTCAGATATAGACAATATCCCAGATTTTCCTGATGGATCCAATGTAAGCACAAGGATCCTAATAAAGGGAGGTGGAAGGTTCAGAGTCAGAGGGACTAAGAGATGCTAGGCAGCTGGCTTTAAATATGGCATTTGGGGCCATGAGCTAAGACATGAGGACCACCTCTAGATGCTAGAAAAGACAAGGAAATGAATTCTCCTCTAGATTCTGAAGAAGGAACATGGCCCTGCAGAATTCTTGAGTTTATGCCTAGAATCTGTACTGCTGGAGACAGGTTCTCAATAAACAGTTTTGAGATGTGTGAATAATTTAACCACTCCACTTTTAATTATACATTCAAAATATGCCATTGCAAAGGCCAGACTAATAAATCTATGACAAACTCTGAGGATTCCAGTTCACTAAATTGAATGGTTAAAACTCAGAGAGGAAAACAACATTAACTGTAGAATTTAGGAATTTAACTCTATTTTTAATAGGAATTTAACTCTAATTTTAAGAAATCAGTCCAAGATATCCCAAAGCTATAGTCAATCCAAGAAAAGATCATTTTCCATTAGAACTTTTGAGCTATTGAATTGCAACTTCATAGAGAAGAGAGTGGGCATTTATGAGAGAGAGTAAAAGCTACTACAATGTGGAATTGAGCTTATCACTGACAATACTTTTTGCTTTTAGACTATACTTCTACTTTTTAGAAATTTTGCAGCAAATTTCTTATGGTTTCTTTATAATATGAATAATATGAAAAAGGCAAGGTTCAGAGGTAGCTTTCTGCTTTGCTATAAAGGTTTGCAGAGTTCAGAGTTAGGTATTGACTCAATAATGCACCGGTTAACATTTACCATCATTCCAACACATCTTGACATTGATGAAATCGCAGATCAATTCAATCATAATTAAAAAGAGCCAAGTAAATATCATGTACTAGCATTCCAGTAAATGTCTTCAAGCACAATGCATCATAAGTGAACGGGATGATGACTACTGACTTAAGGCATCATTGATTGGAGATTACGTAAGGAAAACATTATTTCCTAAAAACTAAATTTTTTGTTGTGATATTGTTTAGGTGAGTGATGCCATTGTGTGTATTTTAAATAGGAATCACTCTTCTGTTTTACTTTATTAGTTTAGGTTCTGCCTTAGTCAATTCAGGCCACTATAACAAATATAGCAGAGACCGGGTCGCATTTAGTCAACCCACATTTATTTCTCCTAGTTCTGGGGGCTGGGAAGTCCAAGATCAAAGTGTCAGACCATCAGGTGTGTCTTGAGAGCCTGCCCGCTGATTCGCAGATGACAGTCTTCTTGTTATGTCCTTACCTGAGAACAGAGAGCCAGCAAGCAAGCTCTCATGACTCTTCCGATCAGGGTACTAATGCTGTACGTGTGGGCTCCTCCCTCATGACCTAATTACCACCCAAAAGGTCTATCATCTAAAGCCATCACACTGGAAGGTAGCACATCAACATCTATATTCTGAAGGCACACAAATAGCCTGTAGCAGGTTCCATCCTGTCAACAGAGACTAAAGCAAAGATGCGGGAACAAGTGGTTTATTTGGGAGGTAACACTGAGAGGCCAGAATGGAGAAGTAGGGACAGTGAGTCAGTAAAGCAAAGAAAGCCAATAAAGTGGACATTACTGAGAGGCCACCAGTGTGGCTGTGCCGAATGTCTCTGAGTTCCAAAGCCACCCTTGCACACCATACCGCCACCCAGCAACCCGTCTGTTCAGCAGCACAGTCACTGTGATGCCCATGACTGGTAGGACAGCCAAAGGGAGAGCAGGGGCCCAGGGGGGAAACAGGCTCTTCTCACTTTGTTTTCACAATCTTACATTTTAAAATCACAAGGTACCATTTTAGTAGATGACACATCTTCTCTTTGGTGACACTTCATTGTTTCCAGGTGGTGTTAGAGTGGCCTCCTGTTCCTATAGGCCCCACTCACAGCAGGTTTTTCTATGATTTGCAGAACCAGCCTAATTAAATGTCCCTCAGGCCCCAGCCTCAGAAAATGTCCTTCCAGCATACTTTCTACTTCCTGTTCAGCAAGGACAATTAGCTAGACTTCACAATGTTCTTCAAAATCTCAAGACCATCGGAGTCCCTGTGGGTTACACTGTGACAAAGAGAAGAGGAGCTGACACAGCCTTGCTGTCCTTCTCACATAAAAGCAAGTGACTGTGTATCCACTTTCTGAAGGGACTCGATACACGAACTTGATCTGATTTGGGAAAGACATATCCAGCGCCACATTGTGATCTGAACAACTTCTTGGTTAAAATTGTAGCAACCCACAGTTTTCTGTCAAAATCCACTTGATAGCTGCAAGGGTCACAGAAGAGACATGAAAGGGACTTTGAGATTGTCACTGTCTACAGTTCCACTGGTATGAAGAATTGCCTTGCTTTGTCGTCATGGCTGAGTCTGGTAAGGCCGTTTCTGGTGCTTCTGATTGGCTTTTTCTACTGTGACAGCTCGTACTCTGCAGGAACGGCAATTAATTTAAGAGCTGTGCCAGATGCCAAGTATACTCAACCCAGTGATGTACTTGAGGATAAGGGCAGTGATGAGAGAGGACCCACAGTGAGACAGACTGGAGCCCAGACTTTATCACACGTGAGCTCCGTCTGTGTGCATTGTAATTGCAGGGCCACTCTGGCATTTGGGACCCCTCCTGTTGGCATCCACTGCTCTCATAAAGCTTGCCATTCCTTCTCCCTCAGTGTACAGTCAAACTGACAAATGAGGACAGATAAATTGGAGAAAGATTTGGAAGAGTATTTATTGTTTGTATTTTACTGATTTAATGATATGTATGTCAGGGTTCCTTCTCAAAAGGAACCAACCAACTCCATGGGCCACAGACCTGAGGTCCAGCTTAGTCTAGCCACTGAGCAGGGAATCACAATTTCCCACTTTAGTAGATGTCTTCTCTTTAGTGGCACCTAATTTTTTCTGGTTGTACAAGGAAAGGAATACCCTCGCTGGCTGCTTACCTACATAATCCACAGGAACCAAACAAGGTCTATAAGCCATCATCACAGATCTCTGTGGACCACGCTCATTGTCATCCCAATTTCACTGATCACAACAGTAATTATGTCAACTCTGCCCATGATGGGTAAGTGCCCCCATCCGGATTCTGCTCATTCAGAAGTCTGTCAATCCGGACCTTAGGGAGTCTAATTCTCTATCAGCATCTGCTATGATGAAACCCTGCCCGGTAGAGGACAACCATCCCTGAGCTTCTCAAAGGCACACGTATCGCTTTCTGATTCTCCCTTACAAGTCCTAGACTGCCATATTAGGACTTGTTCCACATGTTCTTCCCAGGATATTAAGTCATCGGGCATAGGAAAGGGCATGGGGAAGCAATGCATTCTTCTTGACCCAGCCTTGTGGTGTACTCCACCCCACACTCCTGTCAGTGCCTTGGTCCAATACCCTAACATTCCACTAGGACATCTGTGACCCTAGTGACCACCCACACATATAAGCCAAATTTGCCCAACTGTCAGTGGGTAACTATGTCCTTCTATATCTGGGACCGTAATTTTGGATGAGGCTATGCATAAACCTACCCTAGTTGTTGATCTGAAGATCGGTGATACTCAGACGTGAATCTTGCGGAAAACACGTGTTATCTTGTGGGGTGTGCATCTTAGCCCCATACAGTGGGAGACCCTCTCAGCACAGGCCATGGTGAAGGGTCCGTGTCAGCTTTCCCAGGGCTTTCCCAGGCTCTCAGATTCATTCCCCCATCTGTCTCCATTGCAGATCTCATGTTCCTTCTCATTTCATGTCAGGGCTCAAACTGTGGCACAGAGACTTTTCGAGACCACATTTATTTGCCTTCAGGTTTTTCCAAAAACATAATTAAATCCTAGCCCCAATCTTCAGCAGTTTTTCATCTGCCAGTATGATATGTCTTTATGAATACCTTCCTGAAGACTTTTGGTTTTTGGAGTGTGCTCTGAATAGATAGTATGGTCTTTAGCCTGACACTCATGTTTTTCAAGGTTTCTAAGGCAGTTAATAAATGAAATGGCAACTTCACAATCTTAATTAATGTTCTCTGCACACCATTAAAGACCAGAACTACCACATCGCCTCTACCTCTCGCTACACCTATTCTCAATTCAGCACAGGGGAAGTCACAGGAATTGGGAGTCTTCCCGCAGAGCTCACATCTCCTTAGCTCCCACCAGTAAATTGCCTATTTCTGTCTAGCAGTCTCTGTGTGACCTCAGTCACAACCCCAAGCAGAGGGACTGCTTTCTTGGGCTATTTCCATTAAAACTGTCAATCAAATGGGATGGGACAAGAATCAAAATGCTTTTTCTGTAAGACTGGAAATAATACAAATGTCTTCTCTCACCACTCCTAGTCAACACCACTGAAAGTCTTAGCTATTAGAATAAGATAAGGAAAATAATTTCTTAAAGTTATATAGACTACTACAAAGAAAGAAAGAAAACTGTCTTTTTGTAGACAACATGACTGCCTATTTAGAAAATCCAAAAACGTTTATGAAATTGCTCTGGAAACTGTAAAGTGAATTTAGCAATGTTATGGGCACAAAGCTAATATATGAAAGTCAACTGCATTCTTAGAGCATTGAAGAAATGGAATCTGACATTAAAAAAGAAAGACAATTTACATTATCTCTAAAACACAAAGTACTTAGGTATGAATCTAACAAAAATGTAGGTCCATATTCAGGAAACTAGAAAATGTTGATGATATATTTTTTAAATCTAAAAAAATGAAGTTACACATACTGTGTTTATGGGTTAGATAACTGAATACTGGTGTGATGTCAATTCTCCCAGATTTCATCTATATACTAAATTTAAGTCCAATAAATAATCACAACAGCTATTTGGAAATATCAACAAGCTGATGCTAAAATGTATATTGACAGACAAACATACTGGAACAGCCAAAACTTTTCTTAAAAAAGAACATAATCAGAGCTCACATTACTCAATTTTGTCTCTTACTGGAAAGTTACAGTAAACAAAATTTTGTGATATCAGTGAAGGGATAAATAAATAAGTTAATTAAAATATGGCTTCCAGTTTTGTTTCTTTTCCGATGTCTATTATCCCACTGGTATGATGATGAATAGAAATGGTAAGAGTGAACCCCCTTGTTCCATTCTCTAACTACCAAATAGAAGTAAAATAAATGTATCAAAATGAAAAAATTTCATTTTGAAATATGCCAAAAATGGAGTCAAAATGTCTCAAAAGAAGAAGAAAACAAAAAGTCGTGCAATTTCTTAAACATTCACAACTGAGCTTTAGCCTAACTCATTTACTTAAGACAATCATGTCTGCATATAAAATAATTATATCTGATATAAAACTGAGTTTATTACTGAAATATGAGATTAATACATATCATATTTTAGGCAGAACAACAATGCCAAGGAGTAAAATACATTTGTTCCTTCTCAAATTGTCTACTTTCAATTTACTGACCATACCATTTGCTTTCTAACTATTAGCAAGCATAATAATATTCAGTTATCGCACAAATATCAGTATGTCATTTCTATACAATGGAATAGAGACACTCTGAAGCATAAGTCCCAGAGTTGTGCAGAACTGGGAAAAAAAACACAAAAAAACTTGATGAATAATTCTACTCTTCTTAACTGATGGAGAGAGAATGATTCAACATCTACAAACATAAAAAAATCAATTTCTCCATGTAACACAGTTCCCAAAATTATTTCACTTGTGAAGAATAAACTTAACAATCAAAGCACAATATACAGAAGAAAAATTGCATTGTTTAGAGAGTATATTAGCTGCTTTGACTTTCAGAAAAGTAAAATAAAGATGATGCACTGAAATGCAATTCCAATGTAATTTCATACTGGCTTTGGAGGTTTTTACGCTTTATTTCCACACAGTCCAATTTAGAACTCAGCCTCTCCTACCACACTACACACACACACACAAACACACACACACACACACACACACACACAATCGGCTTAATTTTTATAAGCACCTTATATGTTGTCTGAAACATTTTGTATGAGCAACGCTAAAAAGGCTTCAAACTGCTACTATGAAGATATTCTTCTAACTTGTTCTACAATTATTAAATTGAAATCTGATGAAGAGCTATATGAGGAAAAAAAATAGAAAAGAATAGAATTGTTATGTGGAAACCAGTTCCTCACAAAAATGGAATCTGACCACTTGATACTAAATTGTCAAGTATGTTGTAATGATTTCACTCAAGATGAAATCATAATGTCTGTTATCTTAAGTATTCTGATACACTCCTTTTCCTCTACTGCTTTTGGTTTCTGTTTCTGACATTTAAAAAGGATGACAGATTTATTAATATTGGCGGGTGCAACACCAATCTACGTATTCTCTCACAAGTCTGTAGGTCACAACAACTTTAATTCAGGTCTTAGCCGGTTATAATCAAGGTGTCGGCAAGTCTGCATTCTCTCTGGAGGTGCTAGGGGAGAACTCACTTTTGGGCTCATTCAGATTGTTGGCAGAACTCAGTTGTTCATGGCTGTGGGACTAACATCCCCATTTCCTTGCTGGCTGTCAGTTAAAGGCCATCCCAAGCTTCTAGAATTTGCTGCAGTCCATGGCTCATGGCCATACCTCCAACACCAGAGCCAGCCAGCCATGGTGGGTTGAGTCCCTTTTATACTCACATTCTGCCTCCTGTTCTATCTCATCTCTCTGGTCCACATTTCTACTTTCCTTTTCCACTTTTAGAGACTCGTGATTACCCAGATAATGCTTGGTAGACCCACCTTCTCAAGGACCTTCATCTTCATCACATCTGCAAATACCATTTTGCCATGCCATGTAACATATTTACAAGTGCTAGAGATTAAAGCACACACATCTTTGGGGACTGTTATTCTTCCCACCACACATCCATCTAGACTCTGTAATTTCATTTCTAGAAGTAAGCTGTCCATTCCCTTCCTATTCCAGGAAGCAACTCTATAGTGTTGATTTGTCTCTTAAAGTACTGAGTGATAGTATTATTTCTTCAATTAGTAAAGAGACACAGCCACAGTACTAAAGAGATAATCTACACATTGGCTAAATCATCCTGTGAATGCTCAGACACAGTTTCAATGTATTACAGGACAGTAAGTCTAAACGATGTCCTTCATATACCTGCACATTTGTATAGGGGAGAATTAGAAAGTGTGAGATCTCTATAGTATCATGATACATGATTGCCTCAAGACCACTTTGCATTATTGACATAGAGTTGAATTTGGGGTTTGGGTGAGAGCAAATGTGATAGGCACCAGGTATGTACAGAGTATGGTTTAAGCCATCCACATACACATTATCTGTATAATTTCATTTAAAAAATGCAAACTCTGGCTTCATCTAAGATCTACAGAATTAGAATCTCTGAGAGCGGTCAAGGGATTTTATGTTAGAAAGAGCTCCAGTGACCCTTATGTACTAAGCTTTGCAACAGGCCATACACCTTATATGAAAATGTTTGTTCATTGTAGCAGCCTGAATATCACATGGAATATGGGCAGATTTGTCACGAAGCACTTAGTTACTAATTAGTATCTTGTTAAATATAAAGACATAAATGACTAGGTATAAAATTCAGACTGTGACTTAAAAGTAATGCTAACCACAGAAAAGTTGGCATGTAAAGATCACTTAACAAATACTAGTTTTTCTCTGCAAGTGTAAGGTAATGGGGGCTGCGTTCTCTCCTGAGTGACAACGGGACATGCTGGCATGAGGATACTAACCCAAGGAAGCATAGGAAATAGGTCCTGAGAAATAAGTCCTTCGATGTTACACACTTACTTATGAATCAAAGAGATGGATGCAAACTCTCAGGAGCAAGGAACAAGTGGGAGGCAGAAGCAGGTGAAAAAAATCTCAACTATCTCGACCACCCAGGGTAGTGGAAAAACAAAGCAAAATCAGGGAAGTTGACGTAAAGGATAAAAGGTTGGTTTTGAAAAACAATGACTCCATTATGTTATTGAAAAAAATAGATACTCAAACTATGTAACTGGTATAGCCAATTAAAAGTTTTAAGGTAAATACAGGTTTCTTGTTTTATATTCAAAAAAGAATCATGTCATGAATAATTGGTCAAAGGCACCTGCCCCAACACTACTGGCCTGAGCTCTTTGAGTGTAAAAGTTGGGACTTGATAGGAGAAAGATTCGGGGTTCCTGGGAGCTCTACTTATCACTAGGACGTGACAGGTGGAAAGGAGGAAAAGATCAATAGGTCTGACTAGACATTATTTGTCTCAGAAGAACAATGTTTATAGTGAATGGCTCTGCAGAACTGAGGCCAATTTGGTTTTGAAAAAAAGGGGAAAGAAGTCTTTTAGAGAAGGCACGTGTTTCGACAAATGTCTATAATGGTTATGTCTACAGATAAACAAGGGAGTTTTCACTGTAAAATACTTCCCCTGGAAGAACACAGGAAAATGATTATTCACTTCACCAGGTGTCTGCATGGAAAAGACAAACCCACCCTGAGAGATCCATAAGCTTTCTCACAAAACAAACAATTCCAAGAAACCCTCTCCAGTGATAAAAGACACATCACACTTGTATCGCAAATGGCTTTCAGAGTTCTGAAAGGTTCCAACTTTTCTGCACTCATCATCGCAAAAGGAACACAGTACGTTGGACTCCAGAGGTGTCCAACCTTTTGGCTTCCCTGGGCCACACTGAATGAAGAATCGTCTTGGGTCACATATAACATCTACTAACACTAACAATAGCTGACGAACTAAAAAAAAAAAAAGTCTCAAAAATAAATCTCATGAGGTTTTAAGAAAGTTTTTGAAATTATGTTGGTGTGTTGGGCTGCACATGACCTACAGACTGCAGGTTGGACAAGCTTGGTTTAGGACGGTTTTGAATGTGGCCCAACACAAATTCTTAAAACATTATGAGATTTTTTTTTAGCTCATTAGCTATTGTTAGTGATAATGTATTTTCTTTGTGGTCTAAGACAAAGGCAAAAAGTTGGCCACAACTGGTTTAGATTTTGCCTCCCTTCCCACAACCACTGTGACTCTGACACAGAGATATCTTCTTCTAACTTCACACATGTATTAATTCTTTTGAGTAGGAAACAGTCACACATACAATTGGGTTCTTCGGGGACACGTTTTCACTGTTCCACCATGCTTGAGTACCCAAGCGTAAGGAAGTGCCTAAGCCAATGAAAAAGAAAAAATCACTCTGAGTAAAATGAGCCCTGGAGTTAGAGGGAAGAGAGACTGTGGTTAGGGTGAATGAGACAATGAGAGAGACAGAGAGAGAACTCATCAAAATAGACAGTAAAAAACAACAGGTAACAGTTAAAATAGCAAGTTGAAGAAGACAATGACATAATATTGAAAAGAAAAACAATACTGAAGCAGCAAAATTTAGAACATAATTGAAAAGTGGTATTGGGAAGCTGGGATGGCTCAGTGGGTAAAGTGCTCACTTTGTGGCACCGTGGACCGAAGATCAAGTCCCGGCCCCAGCCCAGGCAGAACAATATGCTGAGCTGGGCTGTGCCCCCAGTTCAGTTCTTCCCGGGGCCTATGTGGGGGCTCCCGGCCCAGTTCCTGCCCTGCACAGCCCTGTGTCCACTTGTGGAGTGAAACTATATGGAAAACTAATGCTGTCAGCTGTGGGGACTGCTCTGGGCCCTCCTCCATCCCTCTGTCTATCTCTCTGTCAAAAACAATAAAAATAAATCTTAAAAATAAATGTGACATTAACTATATGTATTCTATTTTTATTTTAATTCATTGATATATAAATTCATCTGAATACACATTTTTGTTAGACTTTTCTTCTATTTTATTTCTTTACTTCTGTGTTAGAGGTATTAATTCACTATTGTCATCCTTTATTGTTTAATAATTTTAAAAAATTTAAGATTTATTTTATTGTTTGAGAGGAGAGAGAGAGAAGTGGAGAAGGCCCAGAGCAGTCTCCATAGTTGTACATCGTTAGCTGTGACCTAGTTTCATTCCACACAGGTGGATGTGGGGCCCCACAGGGCAGGAACCGAACTGAGGGCCTCCCTCATGGGAGGCAAGAACCTTCTTCACCATCCTGGCAGTTACCAGTTATGTTGCAGTTCAGCATATGGGTTTGCTGGAATTCGATCCTGGCATCTCTTAATAATGACAAATTTTAAAGTAGGTATTGTTCTCATTTGGATGACATCAGTTTGTATAAGTAAACTTTTATTAAAATTAGCTTACAAATATTAAAATTACAATTCTGATATCTAATCTCTTTAAACCAATTATAAAATTTGACTACAGATTAAGCTAACAAAAAAGGCAATCTCAATAATTCCCAAATTCAGAAATAGCATTTCCCTCATTTTCCACTAGCATTATTTTTTGCACAAGAAAGTAAAACTATAATTAATTAACATAAATAGAAAATAAACCAACTTCTAAAACTTACTTGGAAATTAAAGTGAAAGAATTACATTTAAAAAATTATTTTTAATCAATTCTTAGTTCAATGGAAAACTAAACCTTAAATCTTAAATTAACTACAAAATAATTAAGATTAAACACTACACAGGACAAGCTGTGGGATATAGCTAACCCATGTTGAGAAGACAATATATAATTTTAAGCAATCACATCAGTAACTAAGAAATAGTTGTGTCAAGAAATTTAGAATTTATTTCAAAAATAGAATATAGCCAACCAATTCTAAGGGTAGCTGAAACAAGCAACTAATTTTTATTTTTAATTAGGGGAAAAGTTCACTTGATATATGTATCCTTAAAACATTTCTTTGAGAAATAAGCCTTACTGATAAAAATACATATATTGTATTTTTTTATGCTACAACTCGAAGTCAGTTTCACACCTATTCTTAAGTCATGAGTATAGCAGCATCTGCCTGCTTCCTTAAGCTCAAAACCTGAATTCCTCTCTTTTTGTTTCCTTCTCTTACTTCATTAATTCAATCCACCAACACGCTTTTCCAATTCTATCTCCCGAAATACATCTTAGTGTTAGTTTGCGGCCATTGGCAAAATTTTTATTCAAGGCATCCAATTCTTTCTCCTAAGTACTGGGTGAGATATTTAGTTTTCCTCTATTTCTACTCAAAATTTAATTCACATACAATCACCTCAGTTATGTATTTGAAATATATATCAGGTCATGACAATTCCATATGCAATCTTTTAGTTGCAATTAAAGAATAAATACAAAACGTTAAGCGTGGTGCACTAAGACCTTCATGATTTCGCCCAAGTCTCCAAATTCTTGTCACTTGCCTGAGGCTCATTCTGCTGCAGCCAGTGACTGTGACAGTCCCTGGGGTGTTTTATGTACTGTTTTTCTCTGCTAGGAGACTTCTTACCCAACTAACTACCCCTCCTTTTTGTGTGTTTTTCTTAGTTGCTTCCTTTTTTTTCCTTCATCTCTTGTTGCAAAACCTCATAGGTGTTTATGACCTGGGGTCAGAAAAAATCATCACAGACTATGTTTGTCTTGAAAAAGAAAAAGAAATTGGGTAAGGAAGGCATAATGAGAGGACAATTCAACTGTGCTTGAGAAAGACACCCAAAAGCAAAGCCCCGCTTGGAAGAGCAGGCATAGTGTGGGGGTGCCTGAAGTGAGATCCAGCTAAGAGTGTGGTTCTAAAGCTGGCAAGTAGCCAGATCACCACTGACTCCATCATCAGCTGTGTGGATATTTCAATATCTAGGGGATCAAAAGGCCAGTCATTTGTTTCACAAACGACTATTGGTTAGAAATTTGAACTGGAACTTGGGAGATGTTGTTCTAATGTGTGCTAACTTCAGCTAACCTCAGCTCAGCGAGCATATGAGTGTGTAAGGGTAGGTTCCTGTCACCTGGGGCTGGTTGGCCTAGGAGGGCTGTCAGGGACGCGTTGTTTCTCCTCTATACGGAGTCTTGTCTTCCAATAGGGGTGGCTGGGGCTCATTCACAGAGTAAGCTCAGCAAGGTTTCAAGGAAACTAGGGGAACGTGTAAGACCTCTTGAAGCATAAATTTGGGACTGGCGTGCTATCACTCCTGATGAGTTCTATCTCCCCAAGGATGTCACAAGGCCAGTTGAGAGTCAAGAAGTGAGAAAACAGACTCTATTTATTGACAGCAATAACTTCGTAGTCACATGGCAATAAGGCGTGAGTACAGCAGACTCTCAGTTAACCAGCACCCAGGCCAGATAAATGTAACAGTATTTCTTCCATTTTTTCTGCTGGTTGCTTAACAGTGCTGCTTGTTTGATCTTGGTTTAATGGAGAGTCTACTGTATAAGGAAGGAAATAACTGGCCATTTTTGCAATGTGTAACAGGATTCAAAAATTGGAAGAAAAAGAAATAAATAGAAATAGGGTACTATTTACCAAGTCCTCACATACCCTAAAGTCAATCTATCTTGTAAGAACTCTCCTGATTTTAATGAAGAAATATGAATCGATTGATACAGGTTAAAATGATGGCTTAATTAAATAGTTACTCATAGGCTCCAGGGACAAGATGAAACAGTTTTTCTTCTTGTTATTTTATGGACTTTCATTGGAATAAATATGGTTGTTTCAATAAGTACTCTACCTTGTACCCTTTAGTGCACTTTTCATAGGTATTATATGCTTTTTCGTTGATATAATTTTTAAAACATATGTTCCCTATCCTCGACATAATGGACTTTAGGCCTCAGTTTGTAAGTATAATTGCCACAACTTTTTAAAAATATGTTTGAAAGAGCAGCAACTTTTTCATGACTATTTAACTCATATATCTTTATTTCAAATTAATTGTTTCCTGAAGCATGGAGTCAAGGAAATTTTTCAAGTATTGAATCCTATATATAAGTCCTCAGTGCTCATGTGTGTGTATTGAGAATAGTTTACTCCTTTTAACTTAGAGGTTATCCTGGATTGGTAGATAATTTTATACCTATTCTTTGCCTTTAAAACTCTGAAATTTTTTCCATTACCTTTGGCATCCAATGTAATGAGAACTCTGTGATCAGTCTCATTTCTCCCCCAGCTTTAGGAACTGTATTTGTTCTGCTTAGATAACTGTTAAGGCAATGATCTCCAACCTTTTTTGGCACTGGGACCTGTTTTGTGGAAGAAAATTTCTCTGGGCGAGGTGGAGGGGAGGATGCACATGTGCAGTTCACAATAGGGTGCCCGCTCCTATGACAAACTAACGTGGCTGCTGATCTGACAGGAGGTGGAACTCAGGGCTGATGGAAATGATGGGGAGTGGCTGTAAATACACATGAAGCTTTGCTGGCTCACCTGCCACTCACCTCCTGCTATGCAGCCTGGTTCCTAATAGGCCAAAGACCACTGGGTTGGAGACCTCTGTGTTGAGGTACTCTTGTTTTTTCTAGAAGTTTAGTTTTTATTTTTGTTACTTTTCCAAATTCATTCTCTTTTATTGGGAAAATAAAATGAACACTGTAGCTGTGTTCATGAATTATTATTATTTTTTCTGTATAAAAATAATCATCTTTAGTTTATGATAAAGTTTTACTGTGTTCTCTATTGGAATAGTTATTATGTAAAACATACATTAACCACATATTTGTTGAACCTATGGTTAATTTATTTTTTACATTTTTTGCTCTATTTTATTCCAGTGTATTGCACACTTGTATTTATTCATTTTTTTATGTTTCTTTCTATATATTGATTTATTTTTTTCAAAAAGCATTGATGTGACTCATTACTTTTTATAAACTGTTTTACATTTCTGAAATGATAACTTTCTGTCCTCATACCATCTCTTTAATGTCTTGCAGTTTTAAATCATTATCATATAAAGTATTATATCAAGAGATATTCTTTTTCCTGAACTTTGTTTTTCAAATTCCAACTCCAACTCACATTCAAATTTTATATTTTCTCCATCCCACAGTTTGGTTTATTAAGAAATGTTTAACTAATGCTTCCATATCTTTTTTTCTAGCCACATTACAGAACCAGGAGCCTGGCAGTTTATTTCCAAAGGCCCTTAAAACTCCTCCTCCATTAACAGGTAAAGAACTGTGTTTCACACCATCTAGGAGGATTAAATTCAGGAATGTTGGGGGGGGGATTAAAATTCCAGTAGATGATGGTGATGGTGTGATGTCTGAAGACACTGAAGCAAGCTACTTGAGTGATAGAGATTGAAAAGACACCAGAGAACAGGTTTTTACACATGGCAGGAAGCCCTACTATACTCTCACACCTCATTCCAGATGGAGACTTGCAAGAGGAAGCATCTAGAGCAGGACTACACT
>PVKE010014847.1:0-34323 GCA_004027555.1 Craseonycteris thonglongyai
TCTTCAGTGCATATTTATTTCTATTTTACTTTTGACAGATAGAGAGAGAGACAGAGACAGAGACAGCTAGAGAACCAAACTGTGGGAACTCCCCAGTTCAGCATGTGGGTCCTGCCTGGGCCGGAGCCGGGATTCGATCCTCGGTCCTCGTGGCCTCAAAGCGAGCGCTCAACCCGCTGAGCCGTCCCGGCTTTCCCCTTTTTATCATTTTTGACAGAGAGAGAGATACAGAGACAGAGACAGAGAAAAGGGGGAGGGTCCAGAACAGTCTCCATAGTTGCACATCATTGGTTTTTCCACATAGTTTTATTCCAAAGGTGGGCGCGGGGCTGCACAGGGCAGGAACTGGATGGGGGTCTCATTCTGGTGAGAACTGAACTGGGGGCACTCCCCAGTTCAGCATATGGGTCCACACGGGCCGGGGCTGGGATTCGATTCTTGGTCCCTGGGGCTGCAAAGTGAGCGCTTAATCCACTGAGCCATCCCGGCTTCCCCTGAAATTGTTTTCTTAAAGATTTATTTTTATTGTTTTTGACAGAGAGAGAGAGACAGAGAGAAGGGGGAGGGCCCAGAGCAGTCTCCATAGTTGCACGTCATTAGTTTTCTACATAGTTTCATTTCACAGGTAGGGGACGGGCTGCACAGGGCAGGACCCTGGCTGGGGGGCGGGAACCTTGCATGGGAAGCACGCCTGGGGAGGGAGCTGAACTGGGGGCCTCCCATATAGGAGGCTCTCACCATTGAGAACCAAACTGGGGCACACCCCAGTTTAGCATATGGGTCCCCACAGGCCAGGCGCAGGATACGATCTTTGGACCTTGGGGCTGCAAGATGAACACTCCTCCCTCTGAGCCATCCCAGCATCCTCAAAATTATTTACTTTAAGATTTTTTATATTAGAAGTACCTTTATGTAATCCCAACACAAAATTTGCATATACTCTGAGTCCAAACTGATATTACTGGGTGGTCCCTGACTGCTAAATACGTTCTTGGGACAAGCTCTGTCCAATAGGACTTTCAGTGATTATGGACATATCCATTTTCTATGTTGTCTGTAGCAGCTAGCCACATGTGCAACTTTAAATTTTATTTACTTTAAATTAACATCAATTTCAATAGCAGACGTGGCTAGTAGCTACCTTATTGAACAGAGCAGGTTCGGAGGGTTGTCAGAGGACAAAGGTGTTCTGAGTTTTGCTGAGGTTTCTTAGCAGAGCGTCTTATTTCCTCCAGGGCACAAGAAGTGATGTTGCAGTGTATCCCCCAGCTCCCATCTTTCCAGCCCAAGACTCACAGTCACAGTGCCGTCCCTGGACTCCCTGGTCAACGCCCCTGCCTTCTGGGTACCTGAAAGTCGTCTATGCCTCTCTCCTGGCACTGGGCATGTGCTGTCCTGCATAGCTAGCTTTTACCCTGTGGGTCAACGCTCTGTGTCTCCCTTGGTTGTAACTGTGGCACCATCGGACCACTGGAAGGTTCTGTACCAACCCAGGGAGAAGAGCCAACCCAGGCAAAATCAAAGCAGAAAGGCCCACGGGCCAAGATTTGTGACATTCATCCTGAACTCACCTTGACCTGCTCTTCACCCTTGTCCCTCCCCACTTTACCTTCCTCTCTACTTGCTTTTTTTGCTTTCCCCACCATCCTGCTTCTCTACGAATGTCTCCTGGCTTTGACCTTTCCACTCCATTTCCACATTAGGACCTATCTCTAGTGTTTGTGAGTTACCTACTGTGCTTCCTGATAATTGAGCTTTTGGGGGTGAACACATGTCCTCCTGAGGTCTGAGCCAGCACCAGGTCCTGCCTGGGACTCTGGTGTCATATGCTTCCTCCATTTGGTATAGGGACCCATAAATACGTATTGATTGCTTAATATTGACAAAAACCTATTTTAAAAAGACATTTCTATTATGATTTGTTTTGAATTGCTTCTCAGCTGTACAACACATGTAGTTGCTCTGAAAAAGCAAAATTAAAAATAAAGACAGTCTGGAGATGTGAGCTTCTGAGAGAACGCTGCAGTGCTGTATTGTCAAGTTACCATGCTCACCCACCTCTCCCCATGCTGTTCTTGGGAGAATTGGGACTCAGGATGCCTCCACTCCAACGTTCAAAAAGAAAGGTATTGCCCTTTAAATAGGAGCACAATCACAATATTCAAAATGCACAACAGTACAGGTGACAGTGAAAAGGCTCTCCCACCCAGCCTCCATTCCCTCCCCCACCTACCTCCTCTCACCCCGCCTCAAATAGGTAACCTCTTTATTGTGCTATAGTGTGTGTGGGGAGTTTAAAAAGCAAATGGGGCAAATATGAATATAGATTTTTATCTTTCCTGCTTTCACCCAGGAAAGGTAATATACTATACCTACTGTTCAGTACTTTGCTTTTTTCATTTGATTTTTTGGAAATGTTTCCATATTGATTCATAAAGAGCACCATATTTTTCTTCTTCCTCTTCTTCTTCTTTTTTAAATAGCTGGGTAGTATTTCATTCTTTGGCTGCTCCATAAACTATTTCACTAGTCTTCTCTTGAGATATATTGAATTTTTTTCAATCTTCTTCTGGTATAAACAAAACTGAAATGAATAAACTTGTGTACATTTTGTAACAATGTAGGAATGTGCATCTATAAAATAAATTCCAAGAAGCAGGGTTGATGGAGCAAAGCATCTATTTGTTAGAGGTTTTTTGAGCTGTGGTCCAACTAGTTGCCCTTTCTAGAGGTTAATATGCACTCCTACCAGCAATCTATGTGCTGCAGACATGAGCCAATCATTCATTTCTTTCTTTTGTTTGTTTTATTTTATTGTTTGAAAGAAGGTTTCCATAGTTGTACATCATTAGTTGTGACATGGTTTCGTTCCACACAGGTGGAAGTGGGACCATGCTGGGTGCGAACTGAACCAGGGGCCTCCCACACGGGAGGTGAGAACCTTCACCTCTAAGACATCCCAGAGGCTACAGTTGCACTGCAGTTCATCATATGGGTTTGCATAAGCCAGGGCTGGAAATTGAACCCAGACCTTGCAATTGCAAGGCAAGAGCTCAATTGCTAGCTATCCCAGCATACCTCACCCCCTGCAATCATTCATTTCTTTTTTTTTTATATTTTATTTTTATTTATTTATTTATTTATTTTTGACAGAGAGAGAGAGAGAGAGAGAGAGAGAGAGAGAGAGAGAGAGAGAGAGATACAGAGATAGAGACAGAGAGAGAACTGAACTGGGGGAGCTCCCAGTTCAGCATATGGTTCCACACGGGCCGGGGCCGGGATTCGATACCCGGTCCCTGGCGCTGCAAAGTGAGCGCCTAACCCACTGAGCCATCCCAGCTTCCCCCATACTCCTTTTGTAATCATTCATTTCTTTAATAACTTTGATTAAGATTCTTTAGTGTGACAGGCACGAACCTGAGTTAAATGGAGGCAGTGAGCAGTCAGAGGCCTGACTCTTCCCTGCCCCCTCCTTGACTATAAATTCAGAGACCTCCGTTTTTGGTTTTATGGATGAAAGCACCCCCATGGGAGTGGGGTGCACAAACTTCAAAAATTGTGCTGGAGTGAATCACCCAAGTTGGGGGAATTTACTCCAGACCTCCCCTAGCTGAGCTCCCACAGCTGCCTTTTGTCTGTTTATTTGCCCCCTAAGGCTTTGGCCCTGACTGCCCATCCATTCTGCTTGGGCTTTCCTGGTAATCATTCATTCAAACCGCACTCCTGTGTCACTGCTCAGCCCCGACCCTGCTTCTCCTCAGGGAGAGGGACGATCAACCTCTAAGCCTGGGCCTCTAAGGCAGGAAGGCCAGGAGGGAACTGAAACCAGGCTGAGCAACACACACCAGAGTCTGTTTCCTGGCTGTTATCACTCTGGGTTCTTGGAGTTGCCTAAAACCTGCCTGGGCTCCTCTTCACATCTTTTCTTCAGCACTAGAGTAGGGGCCCAAACGTGACTGGGTAGAGGGGCCACCCCAATAAAGTACCTGCTAGGGTGCCTGGGCAGAAACAGGGAGAGGGAGTACACTTCAAGACTCCAGCCTATTGCCTCCCGTCAGGAGTCATGGGCCCAGGGAGCCAGAACGTTTGATATTTGCTCGAGAAGCTAGAGACCTAGATGTGTGTGCTAAATTCTACAATATTAAAATGTTCGCAGCTGGTTCATGTTCAAATAACACCACTGCCCGTGATAATGACTTTCGGGACCCCAAATGGCACATTCAAGAGTAGGGTTTGGCCCCTGGGCTCCTGGTCTGCACCTTTGCCTTAGCTCAGTGTCTTCCTTCCCAGTGACTTCCCTGTGGTCCTGTGTCCTTTGCTCCTGACCCACTAAGAGCCAGGATGTGCGGTGCTTGCTGTCATTCAGACCTGCCGCCCCTGAAGGCACTGCTTGTGAATATGATAGGCTCAAAACAACTTTTCTGGGGCAATATTCTCTTCTACAATAAAAACGTTGTGACACCTAATAACCTTGAACTGGGAAAGCCATGCCTTCCCCATCACGTCCGTTTGCACGGGGGCTTCACGACTTCTCCAGGCAGGAGGGAGGCCTTCTTTGCCCATTTGCATCATGAAGATACAAAGATTGCTTCTCACAGGCAAGATCAACACCGTCTTAGTGTCCCTGCCTATCTTTACCACTGCTTTGGGATCTGAAGAGTCTCAACTTACCTTGAGCCACAGCTTCACCTTGGTTCTTTCTAGAACAGTCTCCCAAGGAACACTTTGCTTGACCATACACCTCTGTTCTTACTTCCTCCCTGGGGCAGGATCATTTTTTCTTCTAGTAGGTGGAGCCCAGTAACGGAAAGAATATAGATTCTGCAGCCTGTGTGATCTCTATGGGCCTCAGGTTCCTTGGTTATTAAATGAGGTCAACAATATTGCCCCTTAGACTTCACAGAGCAATAATAAAAAAATCAAGTTGCTGTAGGTGGAAACGCTCTATAAACTGCAAAGTGTTGTAAAATGAATTATTTTATTTTATTTTTATTTATTGCACAAGAACATTATAGCCATAAAAAAGGTAACATCAAAGACAAAAAAAAAAAAAAAAAAAAAATGAAGCTGAACTCTCACCATGCTATAATCCAGGCAATTGTTATTTTCTGGTATTTTGTATTCTTGTTCAGTTCTTACCCACATAAAAACAATCAGAGGGTGATCCTAGGCTGAAGCATTTCTCCCTCTAGGCTGCTCTCTGCCCTTCTTTTCTCCAGTATATGGGAAGGAAGCAGAACCTATCCCTTCAGAGGATGCTGGATGAATGATTCATCCTGGGTATTTTTAAAGGGTTCAGACATTTTTACAGAGCATGAGCAGCCTCATGCAGAATTCACCTAATACCAAACAGATATAGAAAACGGACAAAGAAACACTCAAAACGACTTCTTTATAGTGATGCCTTATTTTTCAGAGTATTTCAAAGTTTTTAAAGCGTTTCATGTGTATTCTTTTAACAGTGCTAGACAATAGATAGGACAGAGCAGACATATTTATTGTTATGTAACAGCTGAGACCAAGAAACCCGAAGAGGCTAAACAATTTGCTCAAGGTGATGGTTAGTTTGTGTTGGGGTTGCACTTCGAACTCAGATTTGATAGACTTGTTATTCTCTAGGTTTCTGTCAATTTAATTCTTCATTATAAAATCAGGGCTCAGTGACCATGTACTAGTACTTCTTTTAAATTAATTCCTCCATAGTATATCTCACATAATTTTTAATAAATACTGATTATTTGGTTAGTAAAGTACACTCGAAAGTCACATGTATAGTTATCAGAATACTAAAACAACTGTAAGATACAATTACAATTACCCTTTCTAATGAACCCCAGTGAGCTACAAATCTGGTTGCTTTGCAATTACTTGGAAGAAGTGGGCCACAGACTGACATCTAGTATTTCAGTTATTGTTACCTTAGTATACCTTACTTTGTATTTTATTGTAAACTTTGTTAACTGTTGTCACATCTAGTATTTCACACGGTCCTCACTGCATCCCTTTGAGGTAGTTTAGGAGAGCCATGAAACTCAGATATGCCTGGGTCTCCTAACCGTTTAGGACCACCTTGCACTTGAATATCTAAATTAGAGGGCTCACATCTGCCTTCTGGGTGGCACAGGCAGACCCACTCTACTGTTCCATGAATTTTCAAGGGGGACACGCGTGGGGCTGGGGATGGAGAGATAATGAGTTCTGTTTGGGGTTCTTGTGAGAGTTTTAAAGCCCTGTGGCCAGCCTACATTGCTGTTGTTGCTTTGGAATACTACCTGATTCACAAGTGTGGTATGTCCTCTCTCTGTTTTCTCATCAGCAGCCTTTCTTTTTATTTTATTTATTTATTTATTTATTTTTTGAACTGCACTGGGGGCCTCATAGCATTCGGGAAGCTCACCCCAGTACAGCATGTGGGTCCACCTGGGCCGGAGCCGGGATTCAATCCTCGGTCCTCGGGGCTTCAAAGCGAGCGCTTAACCTGCTGAGCCGTCCCGGCTTTCCCAGAAGCAGCCTTTTTTCATCTCAACAGTTCACCACTCATACCAGATTGTCATGTGTTGCAGACTTCATTGATGTTCTGGGGGAAATGGAACGTAATTACACCACAGGTAGAAAACTGCTTTAAATTCCATTCAGATGTTCTTTTTCATAGAAATCCACTGAACACTTTTCACAATAGAGAATTTCTTATTCACCTGTTGCCATATTGTAGGAGCCTTTTTGCTGCCTACATTGTCTTCGTCTTTCTTTTCTCTCATTTTTGATGATTCTCCACCTCTGTATCTTGGGCTTAAATTTTCCCCCACTTTAATGTGTAGGATGATTCCTTTCTCCATTTTTTAAAAAACCTTTTCTGACTTTGCTCTGGAAGCGCTCCTATTTTATTCTCAAAGAAGCATATTAAGGTATTTTCCTAAATTAAGAGCCATCTCCCCCAATTTGTCGTCCTAATTTTATAAAAGTGGTCACAGCTGGTTTTTACATGAAATATTGACTTTTGCTTTTCTTTTCATGAGGAGTTGCTTCCATTTTGCAGATGAGAAAACTGAGGCTCAGAGTTTAAATGGCTTGAGCACCTGAGCTAATAAGCATTGGTGGCACAACCCCGTTCTGAGGTTTTCCCACTGTAGCCTTCTATTTTTCAAGAGATGTCAATGTTAATGGTGTTTGTTGTAATGATATCAAGCCGTATCTCAATTTACTTTTCACCAGCGTAAGTGAATATCTCAAAGAACACTTTGCATTGACTTTCCACTGCTCAGAATTCAAGGAGCAAAATCTCAACGCTTAAGGAGCAACAAATGTCATGGTTGCTGTTAACACAGCCACGTCAGGCTATTTATATGCCTTGTAGAAATAATTGTCTCATTAATCTTCACCTTCAGCACCTAACTCCTGTTGTCAAGGTCAAGTTAAAGATGCAAGTGAATTGCAAATATGTATCACGCACAAAAAACACAGCCCCCACGCCAGTGCTGTTTCAAGAGCCAAGGAGCGTTATGGGGTCAGAAGCTGGAGATGAGAGAGACAGAAGTTCACCCTATGAAAGCGCAAGGTGGCCCAGCCCTCCAGAACACAGGAGACAGGCATGGAGAGGGCTTCGCAGCCAGGGAGGTCTAACTTCCAAGGAATTCAGTTCTACCAAATCTACTCAGTGTTGGCTAAAATGGCAAACTTTTACTCCCTTGTAGGCAAACATTTCTTTTTAGTGGTTATCCTGCAATCACAGAAGGAGTGACTTAAATGCAAGGGAGTCCATGAAGACAAGGGTTTTTGCTTCCATGCACAACTGACAAATAATCACTGGGAAAGAATGTAACACGGCAGGTCATTGATTACTATGAGTGAAGCTTAGGAGAAAGGAATGAAGAAAAGTATCCTTCCAGGTTGATTGTAATTATATCTTTAGAAAAGAGGAGCAAGTGTCTGCCTTTCATTTGAGTTTTATTGAACAGTTACTAGGCCAGGTATAGTGTAGGATGCAAGAGAAGCAACTGTGAACATGGCACTGAGCCTGTTATGGGAGCTGATGAAAAATGGGTGAATAAGTGGTGACTGCTAGATGTGATAGGTGCTGTGAGAGAGGGGAACATCCAGGGTGCTGTGAGAGCACACAGAAGCATTGCCTTGGTGGTCAGAGAGAGCTTCTTTGAGGAAATAAGCTGGTATCTGAAGGATAAGAAGTTTGTCAGGAAAAAAAAAAAAATTAGGGGGATGTGGTTATTCCAAGCAAACCGAACAGCAGGGTTCCGAGGTTGGAAGAAGACTGATGAATGCCAGCAACTTGGCATGGAGTGTGAGGGAGGGGAAGAGAGGGAAATGTGGGAGATGTTTTGGACATGTTGAGATTAAGATGCTTTTAGAGCACCAAGTAGTGATGCTCAGGGGAGATAAAGGAAATTCATGTCCATTGCTAAGGAGAAGATTCGGGATGAAATGTAGGCTGGCAAGTAGCAGCCACTGAACCCCAAGAGCATTGGGAGTTGAAGCGAGGTCCCAGAATGCTTTGTGTAGATTGTGCTGAGGAGGACCCTGAAGAACACCAACATTTAAGAGATGAATAGAAGAAGAGAAGTCCCCAAAGGAGATTAGGAAAGCAGGTCACAGAGGTAGGAAGGAGAGTGGCATGATGCTACTCCGTTTTCCACTTGGGGGAAGAAAAGCTTTCTTGTCACTTTAAGGTAAGGTGACCAGACGTCCCACTTTTTAACAATTTGTCCCGTGTCCCGCAGTATTTTTAAAAAGTCCCGATTTTTGGAAAGAATGCACGACAAGCTAAGGAACGGTGGGAGATAGACCAAATTTTAAATCAAGAACCCCCACCCCCACCCCCACCCCCCGGTCAACGGTGTCCCACTTTACCAATGTTAAAATCTGGTCACCTTATAGTTTAAGGACAAGAGACTGGCTAACTAAGGACATGCCACAGCTCCAGAGCCAGGCAGATCTGGGGTGACGTGGTGCCTGCCACATACAGTATGTCTCATGTCTGTTAGTCAGACTCAACTTGAGGACTGTCAGTTTGGGACCCTGAAACCAGATCAATTTGTTAATTTAACAAATGAGGAAATTGATGACCTGAGTCGGTCAGTGACTTGTCTGTTCAGTGACCTTCATCGGTTGCTGCCAACGCAGAGGGAAAATGCATCCCGGTCCAGGGCTCTGCACTGTGCTGCTTTAATTTTGAGCCTCCGTCTATAACCCACAAATTCTCTGCTAGGTTTTAGGTATTGAGGGGAGAGTACGAGATGCTTATTTATCTGTAAGAATAAAGTCATTACAACGCTCCTGTGGTTCTTAAGAAATGGTGCACTTTTTTCTATTTCTTTTGTCAACAGCGGACAAGCATGTATTCTTCATCCTCCAGGTGAATAGATGGTATTCTGATTTCTCAGACTTAGAAAACAATGAGACAGAACATTCCAGAGACTACCAGAAACCACAGCTGGAATCCTTTGATAACACAGGATCTTAAAATTACACAGTAACATCCCATCCGACTCCACTAGCACTTTTATGGCATTGTCTATGAACTTGGCACTGTTCAAAAGCTTTTTTTGTTTTGATTTTCATTTCTCTTCACATAAATGTTCGAAGTAGAGTGTGGCCAAATGCTTAACATTAGGACAGAAATAATACAAAACTTATCTTTCACATCCGAAAAGTCACCTTAAAACTTATAAGCTGCTGCAGCAGGTTTTGAGTAAAGAACCAATGACTTCCTCTCAGAGCTTGTTCAGCAAGGCTGGGCCCAGGTATCCTCTGAGCATCAGCCACCTAGAGACATATGAAGGACTGGAGTCAATTCCTTCATTCTTGTGCACTATGAATAGTGAAGATTATACTGGATGGAGTTGCCAGACCTACTCTCTTTACACAAACTCGTCATTGAACAGGATTCCCCTTTGGACTCAGGTAGCACAAGCCATTCTCACACTGCGCTCAGCACAGAAGACAAAACCCTTCTCTTTCCTTGTGTTCTCTTTTCCTCTCTGATTTGTCTGGTTCTTGTGGAGTTGGGCTCCAGCCACAATTATCTGGGATGCTGGGGAGAACCCCTTTGAGAACTGGGTATGTAAATGGCAGCCATCACTGACTTTTTGAAGGTGTATCTGAAAATTTCTACCCTTCCCTACTTCCCTCCCTCCCTTCCCTCTACCTATCCTTCTTCCCTCACTCCCTTCCCTTCCCTTGCTTCTCTATCTAGCTCCCTTTACTTGATATACTTTTCTTGTTCTTTTTTCACTTCTTTTTCTTTCTTCCTTATCTTGTTTCTCATTGCCATTTCTTGCTTCTTTTCTGCTTCTCTTTTCTTGTTTTTCTTTATCTTTTCTTTTATCTCACTTCCATTTTTGTTTCCCTTTTCTTAACTTTCTTTATCTTGTTACTACTTCTTTCATTTTTCTCTTTCTTGTTTCATTTTTGCTACTTTTTTGCACCCTTTTTCTCACTTCTCATCTGTCACTTCCCTTTACTTGCTTCCTTTTTTCATTTCCTTTACCTCTCTTGCTTTTCTTACTTCTCTTATTTGCATTACCTGTTCTCACTCTCATTTTCTCAGTTAACTTTTCTTGCCTTCTATTTCTTGACTCCTTTTCCAGGCTTCCGTTTCTTGCTTTCCCTTTCTCATTTTCCCTTTCTTAGTTCCTTTTTTTCACTTCCCTATCATTACTTCCATTTTCTTGTTTCCCTTTCTGACTTCCCCATTTTTCCTGCTTCTCATTTCTAGCTTCCATTTTTCTCACTTTATTTTTTTTCATTTCTCTTTTCTTTTTTCTTTTTCTCTTTGTTTCCCTTTTATCATTTATCTTATCTTCCTATTAGTTTCTGGCTTCTTAGTTCCCATTCGTCCCTGTTTTAACTTCCTCTTTCTACCTCTTTTTTTCTCACTTCTTTTATTTTTATTTTTTATTTTATAAAAATTTATTTTTATTGTTTTTGACAGAGAGAGAGACAGAGACAGAGACAGAGACAGAGAGAAGGTGGAGGGCCCAGAACAGTCTTCATAGTTGTACATCATTGGTTTTTCCACATAGTTTCTTTCCACAGGTGGGCATGGGGCTGCACAGGGCAGAAGTTGGGCTGGGGTCTCACCCAGGAGAGAACTGAACTGGGGGCACTCCCCAGTTCAGCATGTGGGTCCACACGGGCCGGAGCCGGGATTTGGTCCTCGGTCCCTGGGGCTGCAAAGTGAGTGCTTAACCCACTGAGCCATCCAAGCTTCCCCTCACTTCTTTTTTTTTTTGCTACACCTTTCTCTTTCTTTTCCTTTCTTAAAAGATTTTTTAATTAAAATATAGCTAACATATAATGTTATATTAGTTTCAGATGTACACCATAGTTATTCAACATTTAAATACCTAGAGAAGTGATCACCTTGAGAAGTCCTGCAACCATTTGAAACTGTATCATGCTACGAAATATTACTGACTAGATTCCCTATGCTGTACATTACACCCCCATGACTTATTTGTTTTATGTCTGGAAATTTAAACCTCCATTTTCCTTTACCTTTTCCCACTACTTTTTACTTTTTAAATTACAGTTGACATTCAATTTTTTAATTACAGTGTACAATACGGTTAGACATTTATATAATTTAAGAAGTGATTCCCTTCACCAGTTTAGTATCCACCTGGCACTGCACATAGTTATTACCATATTATTGACTATGTATTCCCTGTTTGTTTTATTTTAAGATTTTTTTTTATTGTTTTTGATAGAGAGGGAGATACAGAGACAGAGATAGAGTGAAGGGGGAGGGCCCAGAACAGTCTCCATAGTTGCATGTCATTGGTTTTTCCACATAGTTTTATTCCTCAGGTGGGCACGGGGCTGCACAGGGCAGGAACTGGGCCGGGGTCTCGCCCCGGTGAGAACTGAACTGGGGGCACTCCCCAGTTCAGCATATGGGTCCACACAGGTCGGGGCCGGGATTCGACACTCGGTCCCCAGGGCTGCAAAGTGAGTGCTTGACCCACTGAGTCATTCCAGCTTCCCCTGTATTCCCTGTTTTAATTTATGTGACTACTTTGTAACCACCAAGTTGTATTTCTTAATGGCTTCACCTTTTTATTCTGCACCCCAAACCTCCTCCCATCTGTCACCTCACTAAATTTAGTACCCATCTGATACCACAACTAGTTGTTACAATATTACTGACTATATTCCTATTGCTATACCCTACATTCCTGTGACTACTGTGTAACAACCAATTAGTACTTCTTAATCTCTTCCCCATTTTTACCTACCCCCAAAACCCCTCCCTGGCAACCATCAAAATATTCTCTGTATCTATGAGTTTGTTTCTGTTTGGCATGTTTCACTTTTTTATTTAGATCTCACAAATAAGCAAAATTACATCATGTCTTTCTGTCTGACGTAATCCACTCAGCACAACACTCTCCAGGTACAATTATGTCACCACAGATGGCAAGAACACATTCCAAGGCTGAGCAATATTCCACTCTATATACATATACCTCCTCTTTATTCGTTCATTGATTGGTGGACACCCAGGCTCCCTCCACATCTATGGCCACTGTAAACAATGCTGAAATGAACATATGAACGCACACACCTCCTGAAAGTAATGTTTTGAATTTCTTCAGATAAATGCCTAGAAGTGGGATTACTGGGTCCTTCTTTGTCTTTTATTTATAGCTTTTGTTTTATAGTTTATTTATCTGGTATAAGTATTGCTAACCCAGTTTTTATATCTTGTTTCCATTTTCATGAAATATCTTTTTTCTATCTCTTTCCTTACAGTCTGTGTATCTTCCAATCTGAAGTGAGGCTCTTATAGGCAGATATGTAAGAATCTATTTTTTGATTGGAGCATTTAATCCATTCACTTTGAAAGTAACTATTGATAGATATGTAGTTATTGCCATTTTATTTTTCATCTAATTAATTAATTAATTAATTAATTTTTAGTTCCTCTAAGATTGATTCCTTGTAATACTGGCTTGGTGGTGATGAACTCCTTTAAGTTTTTATTGTTTGGGAGGCTCTTTATCCATCCTACAATTCTAAAGAATAGCTTTTCTATGTAAATAATCTTGGTGGTAGAGCCTTGCTTTTCATTACTTTGAATATTTCCTGCCAATCCCTTCAGGCTTGAAAATACTCTGTTGAGAAATTAGCTGACAGTCTTAGGAGAGCTCCCTTATAGATAACGAACTGCTTTTCTCACTGTTTTTAAGAATCTTTGTCTAGAACCTTTGACAGTTTAATTGTGATGTGTCTTGGTGTAGGCCTCTTATGGTATATCTTGATGGGGACCTCTCTGCTTCTTGGGCTTGTATATTTATTTCCTTCACCAGGTTAGGGAAGTGCTCCATCTGATTTCTTTAAATAACACTTCAATCCCTTGCTTTCTCTCTTCTTCTGGTACCCTTATGATGTGAATGTTCGTACTCTTCATGTTGTCCCAGGGGCTCCTTAAACTGTCCTTATTTTTTGTATTCTTTCTTTTTGCTGTTCTGATTGGTTGTTTTCTACTACCTTTTCTTCTTCTTATTTTTCTTATTCTTCTTCATCATCTTCAGCATTAAAAAAAAAAGATTTATTGTATTGTTTTTGACAGAGAGACAGAGACAGCGAGAAGGGGGAGGGCACAGAGCATTCTCCATAGTTGTACTTCATAAATTTTCAACATAGTTTCATTCCTCACAGGTGGCCAGGGCAGGAACTGGGCTGGAGGCCTTCTGCATGGGAGGCATGCTCCCATGACCTGTGGGCTGAACCAGGGACCTCCCACATGGGAAGAGCTGAGCAGGAGGCCACACCCCAGTTCAGCATATGGGTCCACACAGGTTGGGGCTGGAACTTGATCCTCAGACCTCAGGACTGCAAGGCGAGTACTTAACCTACTCAGCCATCCCTGCATTCCCTTCTTCTTCCTTCTTCCTTCTTCTTATTCTTGTCCTTTTTCTTCTTAGTATTCTTATTCTCCTTCTTCTTGTCTTCTTCTCCTCCTCCTCCTCCTCCTCCTTCTTTTTCTTCTTCTGTCTTGTAGTGATTTATTAAATGTTTTATATCATCTTATTAATTCAATATTCAAAAGTGTATTTAAAGGGCCCCAAGGGATGAAGCATTTTCACACATCCAAATTAATTTTGAAGCTTTAAAAGTGCAACTGAGTTTTTATTTTTTTTTTTTCTGTGTTGTTTGTTCATTTGTTTTATTCTTTAGATTCTACATGTAAGTAGAATCATATGATAGGTCTTCCTCTGCCTGACTTACTACACTCAGCATGATACCCTTTAGGCACATCCAGGTTGTTGCAGATGGCAAGATTTCATTATTTTCTTTGGTTGATATATATATATATCCTCTTTTTTTTAATTTACATTCAATGTTATTTTATATTAATTTAGGTGTATAGCAAAGTGGTTAAACATTTATATAATTTAAGAAGTGACCTCCCTGACAAGTCTAATACCCAACTGGTGTACATAGTTATTACCATATCATTCCCTATGTTTCACTTCATATCCCTATGACTATTTTATCATTACCAATTTGTACTTCTTAATCCCTTTACTTTTCACCCTGCCCCTAAACCCCTCCCAACTATCACCCCAACAAATCTAGAACCCCTCTGACACCACTCATAATTATTACAATATTATTGACTATATTTCTTGTGCTATACCCTACATTCTCATCACTACCTTATAACAACCAGTTTGTATCTGTCTCAGAACACACTGAGTCCAGTCGCTGTCTGCCTGGAACTACAGAGTCTGATAGTTTTACGAGAAATATTGCAATACAGAGTGGGGGGTGGGGTGGACTGTCCACTCACTGGAGAAAGTGCCTCTGGTGTTGGATGAGTTGGGTGGGGTGATGTGCCAGTGATTCAACAAGGTGGAGTGAGTGAAGCTCACTAGGCCAATCAGATTCAGATTTGGCTATGTTCGGAGGAAGGTGCAACATAGGAAAGATGGTGCCCACCTGCTGGCTGCTTGGGAGAAAAACTTCACTCGGGAAAAGTGGCAACTGCCCTCCAGCCCTTACCCCATACCTCAATCTGCCCCCCACATATGTCTCCAATACCTTCTGAGTCCTAGTTTCTCTGTCGGAACTTGGGGTGAGGGCCCGTGAGGACATCTGGGTTTCCTGAAGTCTGCCATCCTACTCGGATGGTCAGAAGCCCCGTTGTTTTTCACAGCCTGATGTGGGTCTCCTCTTCCCAGCACCAGTGTTCTGCGCTGAGGAGCCTGGTGTGGGGCTGGGATACCCCCTCCACTAGGGGGAACTTCCACTGCTGAGATATCCCTCCTGATTCTCAACTGCCACGAGGAGGTTTGGGGCCAGCCTGTTTCATGTCTGCACCTTCTTACCAGTTTCCACGTGGTTTCTGCTTTGTATCTTCAGTTATAAAACTTCTGTTCAGTTAGTCTTCAGATGGCAGGTTGGTTGTGCTATAATTTAGTTGTAATTTTAATGTGTTCACAGAGTGAAGCAGGCGCAGTATTTATCTACTCTGCCATCTTGGATTTCTCTGCTACCCTTTCTTCTAAATCAGTGATTTGATCCTCTGCTTTATCTAAGCTACTGCTGATTGCCTCTAATGCATTTTTATTTCAGTTATTGTACTCTTCGTTTCTGACTGGTTCTTTTTTATGTTTTCTATCTCCATTTTTACGTTGTCTACTTCTTTGTTGAAGTTCTCCCTTAGATCATTAAACATCTATATAACCAGTGTTTGGGACTCTGCATCTGGTTGATTGCTTATCTCTATTTTGACTAGTTCTTCTTTTGGAGCTTGGTTCTGTTCTCTTATTTGACACATGTTTCTTTGCCTCCATACTTTGGCTGCTTACCTGTGTTTGTTTCTAGCATTAGGTAAGGCTGTTATATTTTCTGGTCTTAGTAGAGTGGCCTTATGTAGTAGGTGTGCTGTGGGGCTTGGTGGCTCAATCTTTCTGGTCACTTGAGCCAGGAACCCCAGGTGTGTCCCTTGTGTGGGTTGTGTGTGCCCTACTGTTGTAGTTGAGCCTTGGTTGCTATTGTACATCAATGGGAGGGACTGACCCTCAGGCTGATTGGTTGTGAGGATGGGCTGTAACTACAGTGGAGGAGCTGTTGTGCAGGGGCTGAACCTATGGAGCAAGATTCACTTTAGTGGGGGTCTCTGGTGCCAGCCACAGGTCCTCCTGGGAGGGGCCTCCCACAGTCCAAGTTCAGCAAAGCTTGTATCCTGCCCTGGACCACCTGGCACGAGCCACAAAGCAATCCACAGACAGTTACAGTTCATGCTGGAATCGGAGGAGCCTGGAGAAGCCAAGGTGCAAATGAAGGATGACTGTTGCTAGTGCCAAGCTTAGGGCTGCTCAACCAGAGGGACTGAAAATGCTGAAGCCAGTTGCTGCTTGTTTGGGGTTTGCAAACTTTAGAGAAACTTTATGAAAGGCTATAACATGAGCCAAGACAAGCTATTTATATGAGAAAGCCACTGGAAGCCGCTTGGCTAGACCTGAAACCACTGGAAGCAGTTTGGGTGGGCCTGAAAGTTGTGTGGGACAGGGTCTTAGGGAATCACAGCAAATGAATGGCATTAGCCAGGAAACTCAGATATGGTGCCTACCTGCATCTGCACACTGGGATCAGAGGGGGCTCAACAAAGAAACAACAGTTTCTGTCATCACTTCTGTCTGGGAGAAAGCTGTCCCTCCAGCCCTTGTGCAGAAGCCAGACAGTTCAGTTCCTCCATGTAGGTCCCTGGCTGCTGCCCCAGTGCTGGAGTTCAGAGTGAGTGAGCCCATCAGCATGTAAGTCCATGCACAGAGTCTTTAACCCACTTCTTGTTTAGAAAAAAAAGTGCAGCTCTTGCCGTCTTCATTTAATTCTATCTAAACCCGATTTTTGAGGCTGAAACAAATATGACAGGTTTTCCAATGTGAAAATAAAATATAAAAACTGTTGGAATTACTTCTCACCAGAACTTGTCTCTAGATCAAATGTAACAAAAATGTATGTGATGAGCAGTATTTCATAATTGTGTGTGTGTGTGTGTGTGTGTGTGTGTGTGTGTGTGTGTGTGTCAACTTTGGTGTAAGGTTAGGACACTAATCCACAAGTTATCTCCGGGTAAACACTGCAGCCACAAGTGCTGCCAGCAGTATTCTCAGGGCAAATGGAAAGTTGGTTAAGTGGAGCACCCGGGACTGCAGGGCCCTAGTGTCACTCAGTCACGCAGCCAGAAGTTACCAGGACTTCTCTCCCTCGCACTGACTCCTAGACTGGGGAGCCTGGTGTGGGGCTGGGAGCCCTCGCTCCTCCGGAGGGACCCTCACAGCTGAGTTATCCCTCTGACTTCGAATAGTCTGTACACCGGTGTGGGAGCAGCTCACTCTGCACCCCTGTCCCCACCTTCAGTCTCCAGATAGCTGCTTCTGTGTCCTCCCTTCACCATTTTATTCTCTCGTGCTGGCAGGGTCACTTCCTTTTTCTTGCTTTTCTTTTCTTCCATTTTATTCTCTTTTCCTGTTTCTGTCTCTAATTCCGTATTTTCCTTATTTTTGCTTCTATTTTTTAACTTTTTTCACTTTGTCTTACTTTTCTTTATTCTTTCTTCCTTTTTCTTGTTTCTTTTTTTTTGTGCTTAACTTTCATGCTTTCATTTCCTACTATTCTTACTTTCCTTTCTTTTTTCCTTCATTCTCTCATTCCTCTGTCCATTTCTTTCTCATTTTTTTAAATCTTTTTTTCTTTCTGTTTTTTAAAATTTTCTTTTTAAAATTTTCTTCCTTCTTTCTTTCTCTTTCTTTTTAAAAAGATTTATTTTATTGTTTTTGACAGAGACATAGAGAGATAGGGAGAGACAGAGAGAAGGGGGAGATCCCAGAGCAGTCTCTATAGTTGTATGTCATCAGTTTTCAACATGGTTTCTTTCCACACAGGTGGGCAGGGGCCAAGCAGGGTGGGAGCTGGGCCAGGGGCCTCCCACCTGGGAGCTATGCTTTCTCGAGCCAGGGGCTGAACCGAGGTGAGGAGGGGGTGAGAGCCATACTGGGGCCTCCCACATAGGAAGCACACCTCAGTTCAGCATATGGATCTATATAGGCAGGGCTGGGATTTGATCCTTGGTCTCCGGGGCCACAAAGTGAGCACTCAACCTGCTGAGCCATCCTGGCTCCCTTTCTTTATCTGTTTTCCTCCTTTTCTTCCCAATATTTTTTCTCCTCCTGCTCTCCTCTCCTCCTCTCCTCTTCCTCCTCCTCATCCTCCTGTCCCTTCTTCATATTCTTCATCTTCATCTTAATCAATATATAAACTTTTATAACTAAGAAATTTATAGTGATGTTATTAAAAGAGGATCTACTTCCCAGTAAGCTAGACCAACACTCATCTCCCACTTCTACCACTTTTGAACTGTGTGAACATGATGGCAGGTCACGCGGCCCTCTGAACACTGTGTCTTCATCTTTTGGTAATCTAGTTGTCAGGTGAGTAACCCTACTTTGTGTTCGAGTCAAATTGGCTTGAACCTTATCCACTGTGCAATGGGGTCCCACATCTCTGCTGATAGTAGATGAGAGAGTTGCTTTGTCTTTTCCAGTGGACTTTGAGCTCTTGTGCCCACCATATAGTTCAAAAGATGAGCCTTTTGTTGTTGTTGTTGTTAAATTTATTGGGGTGATGTTAATTGATATCAATTGCATTGTCTCCAGGTGTACAAGTCTACATGACATTGTCTATACATCACATTATGTGCTCACCACCCAGAATCAGCTCTCTTTCCATCACCGTATGTTTGATTCCCCCTCTTTTTGTAGTCCTTGTTTCCATTCTAGTCAGAACCTCAGCATCTCACATATGGAACACCATCACTCACTTTCCTGGCTTCCTTCTACAAACCTCTCTTGCATAGTGTTTATATTGGTGGCCGACTGTACTGATAAACCTGGAACAATAAAGCGTTTTAGATCTCCATGCCGCTATTTGGGTTTCATCATTTCCTAAAACAGGTGACAAATTTGTGGTCAATAAACTAAATCTGTCCAGAAAGCAAAGGCAGCCCACAGACGTACCATTTAGCTGGCCCAGTGTTATCACCCTTGAAGTAATGTACCCAGGACAGACTATATCTTCTTAAATGAATAGGAGCAAAAGAGTTTATTAGGAGAAAAAAATTTAGGAAAAATAAACCATTTTTACCCTACATTGCTCTTAAAAGACATCAAACATCATCATCTGGAAACAACATTTTTTCTGTTGTTCTCCATATCTTATCAAGGTAAAGTGCTATTTGGGGTAGGATACAAATAGCACTCAGATAAGTAAAGCACTTCAGAAATTCATGAAAATATTTTCATGTTAATTCTCATATTTCTGTATCTTGGTCCTCTTTAAATATAATGGCAAGTTAAACCCTTGCTTGCTGCCTTCAACCAGTTATTCAAAATTTTCTCACGATAAGTTTTCTCACATGTTTTGTTTTCTTTTAAAGATTTATTTTATTGTTTTTGACAGAGACAGAGAGAGACAGAGAGATTGGGGGAGGGCCCAGAGCAGACTCCATAGTTGTGCCTCATCAGTTTTCAACACGGTTTTATTACACACAGGTGGGTGGGGGCCACACAGGGCAGGTACTGGGCTGAGGGCCTCCTGCATGGGAGGTGCGCCCCTTGAACCAGGGGCTGAACTGGGGGTGGTGGTGAGAACTGAACTGAGGGCCTCCTGGATGGGAAGCACACCCCAGTTCAGCATATGGGTCCACACGGGCTGGGGCCAGGATTCGATCCTCAGTTCCTGGGGCTGCAGTAAGTGCTTAAACAGCTGAGCCATCTCAGCTTCCCCTTCTCACATGTTTTAAAGTTGGAATTTTTCTTTTTTTCTGTGTATCCTTCTAGTCATACCCAGCACAAATACCATTTGTTCCATGGCCACAATATATCAAACAGAACCCCTGGTACTTTCTGTCTCCTATTCCTTTGCCTTCTGTTTCCTTCTGCTTGGCACTTACCATTGTTTATCATGGTACATCTTTTACTTTACCTCCTGTCTCCCCCTATTAGATGCAAAACCCAAGGATATTGGACAGTTTACTGTTTTGTTCAGTACAGGGTCCCAGTGCAGTTCTCAGTAGGCTCTCAGTGAGAATTTGTAGAATAAGTGAATCCTGGGTCCAGAAGGGAGACCATCTCTCCTTGTCTCTGCCCCCAAAGAACCTGCTCAGCCCTGTCAGTCGGCGTCTCAGAGGAGACACTCAGCACTTCAAGCTGGGTGATGTGTGGAGAGTGTAAATGAAGGGACACTGTTTATAAGGTGTGTGCAGGGCTGAAAAGGATTAACAAGGTACAATGCGGGACTAGCAACAGCTCTACCATGTCTACACCTGAAGGGACAAGAAGAAGGAGCTTCTCTCAGGTCTTAAAGGATAACTACTTTCAGAGGCTGCTGGACAGCAGAGTGGCTTTTGGAAGAGGGACTCAGGTGACCTGAGGAAGACTCTGGTCCCCCAACTTTACCTCCAAGTTGATCAATCCAAGTGAAATCAGAAGACAAAAAAACCTTTGATATGGGTTCTAAAATCAGTCCCTAAAGTACAGAGTCAGCTACAGAGGATGGAGGGTAAATCTGAAGGACCAGTGGAAAGCAGACAACATTGAAGCTGTCCTGCTGTGAACCACCTTTCTTACCAAGCACAGCCGGGGTTCACAACCAGAAGTGGACATTGGGGGTGTTGGAAGACGGGGAGGCTCCTGGCTCTAGGTAGCCATCAGTTAGGAGACAGGTAAATAACCGAAAGTCAGAGGGCAAAAGCTAGATGGCTGTGAAAGCTCTCTGTAAAGAGCAATTGGGGGTGGGGTGGGGCAGTCTTTAGAAGCTGAGGGCCCCGGGGGAAGACAGACCAAGAACCTAGAAGACATGAGCAGCATGGGGCTCTCAGAGCGGGGCACTCCTTGGGCTCCGCTGCCACCGGCCTGCCCCCAGCTGATGGCCAGGCAGCTGCCATGGCCACCCGAGCGCTTTGCCCTGGTGCTTCTGAGGTGCTCGGCCTGGTTGCACCTGGAAGCGGGAGCTGTGAACACCAAGGTTCACATGAAGGCAAATGTTTCTGACTGAAAAAATCTGTTGAGCACAAAGATTTTTTTCTGGGTGTAGGGAGGGGGCTGGGGATTCACAACAAGGGACCCTCCCTGGATTGAAGTGAGTTTGGTTTTTTCAGTTCATTGCCTTTAATTTCACAGCACTTAAGTCACTATTTCTCTCAATAACATTCTCAGGCTTGTGCTCCTTTCCTCTTCTCAAGGCAGAATGAAAGGTTCCTTTATCTCTGATGACTTTGCTCTTGCTACATTCTGATGTTTGCATGCTTTTCACACTATAATATAACTGGTTGCTAGTGGGTCTACTTCCTCCCCTACACAGTCACATATGTGTGCACATGTGTGCACACACATACCCCTTCTATGAGGGTTTTGTTCAGTTCCACATTCTCATACCTAGTGCCTGGAGCATGGTAAGATGTTAATCCATACATGTTTGTTGCATGAATAAGTGATGAGAGAGCTGACCCTCCTAGGATTGGCTGCTCACTGTACCATGTTTTAGTTCTCTCCCATCTCCTCGCAACCATGAAAGCTTACCTGTATATTTCATTATTTCTTCAAGGTCCTGCTAGGTGACTGGCTTAGTAATTTGCGATTCCAAACTCTGGCAGTGCGATAATGCATGCCATCAGTTTATCTGGTTCCCTGTATTGCCCATTGTGCGGACAAGTGTCTTCATTTCTTAATTCAAATGGGATTATTTCTCCATATGCCCTTCTCAGCAATCCAGTTGTTTTGTAATGTTTCTGGTCAAGTGCACTTTTAGTTGTCTCTTGAGGTACATGCTACAATCAGCCACCTATGTTTTCTAATTCTAGTGCAACCTTGATTTTATGCTTTCTCAATCGGATTGTCCATCTTCTCTTTTTTCCCACTTTTGTTGTCCCTGCAACATTTCCCAAACCATAGTGTGTGCTTGGGACATGGTGGTTTTGTACTGAGTTTTTTTCCTTGCATCTGGGTGAATAGAGGCAGCTGTTTCTTATCCCCCTGAAGACATTGGAAGGGGTCTCTGGCATCTCTGAAGGAGGTATGGAAGAGATCATGGTGTACTTGTGCATGTGTATTAAGCCTGTGCTACTCAGTATGTTCTAAACTTTGAATATGACTGAAGGAGCCAGTTCAAGATATGGAAAATAAAATAAATGAACTTAGTGCATTCCTTTTTAAAATGGTATAAAATTTGGCATCCATCTGAATCAGGTTAATTTTGTAGGTGTTCTTGCTCATCTAAGTCAAGGATGCACTGATATTCTACCATAGCTAATAATTCATAATTTTCTGATTCAGAGACTGATTCTGGCTACAGAAATTTGAACTCACTCACCATGTATAACTTGTAGCTCCTCTGCTCATGTATAATTCCCCACAGGAGCTATCAGCCCTACATGTGTCACATTTGTGACAAGCTGTTTTTGCACATATAGGATCAAATTATTTCACAGGGGAAAGAAAAGAACAAGGGACTAGAATGTGGACAGCTTCAGGAAAGGGGAAAACGAGGTCACAGAAGCCGCTTTTTCTTTCTGGAACACTACAGAAATTCTTATAAATCAGCTGGCTTAGAGGAATGATTTTGATGTATCAGGTCATTTTCTGAAAACTGCCTTGTGCAAAGACCACAAACCTAAAGGTTTGAACCCATAGAAAGTCAGGCCTCTGGACAAGTTTTAGGGCATTGAAATCTTGTAGACAGCCCTCCTCTGGTTCTCACAGCACCTTATTTGTTGACACACCCTGCGTGTTGATTTATTGCTTTGGTTCTCAGTTATGTTCTCAACTCTCTAAGTTTCTTGATAATGTGGAGTAGATTTTATTCATGCAGTAACTGTGGGGTTATAGAGCAGTTACTCAAAATCCTCAGGTATGAGTGCAATGAAGTGTGTAGCCTAAGGCATTGACATACCAGCATTTTTATACAGAGGTGAGACACAGTGACAGCACAGCAGAGAAACACCACAAAAGATGGGGATTCTGGCCACCTGAGGGTTTTCATGTGAGGGAATCAGTGTCTGGCTTAGGCCAATAGACCTTGACAGGCCATGCTGGGGTTTAGACTATGGGAGGATATAGCAACGCAAGCTGTCACCTCTAATGTAAGACAAGGGCACCACTTTGGTGCATAGAACATGGTCTAGGTGTCCAAAACACCAAAGCAAATCACCACTGACCTGTGGAGGACCAGTGTTTACTCTGTGACTATATTTGAAGGTGTGGTGGCAGTGAGCAAGGCCAACCTTACAAGTCTCTCTCTACTTGCTGTTTGGAAATCACATTGACCCCTAGAGTCTAAAAAAGTCTTCAGCTCTCAAATAATCACAGGAAATGCTGGTCTTAAGAAGGAGTATCTGTGCTTCTAATTGGTGAACAGGTTGGTGCTACAATGATTAATTGGAAAAAATAAAACGTTTTTTTTCCAACGCCCATTTGATGTGATCAGACATAAAGTTTTATATATAAGTTCTGAAGTTTCTATGGAAAATCAATGTGGGGGTTCCAGAAGGCAGAGAGAAATATTGAGCTAAAATGTGAGAAAGGTTTGGTCATGGAAATACAAGTTTGAAAATCATCAGCATATTGATAAGACTATCTTCTATTTAGCTTACTATTCCACTGTTTATACAGTAAGGGTAAAATTTGGTATTTGTTGAATGAACAAATTGATAAAAAAGTGAACGAGGCAAGTTCTAAATAAAAAGTAGTATAACTAGGGTTGCTGGCATAGCTCAGCAGGTTGAGCACTTGCCTTGCAACCCCAAGCTCCAGGGACTGAATCCTGGCCCCGGCCCTTGCAAACCCATATGTTGAACTGCAGGGCAACTGGTAACTGCAGAGATGGCTCAGTGGCAAAGGTTCTAGCTTCCCATGGAGGAGACCTCCTGTTTAGTTCTCATGTGCACAAACCCACATCTACCTGTGTGGAATGAAACTATGTCACAACTAATGACGTACAACTATGGAGACTGCTCTGGGCCCTCCCCCCTTCTCTCTCTCTCTCTCTCCCTCTCTCTCATCTTTTCTCAAACAATAAATAAATCTTAAAATAAAAGGAGTATAATTAATTTTTGAAAGCAAATATACTGGTACTTTTACATTCAGATTTTTCTCAACTTCAAAGTTATCATCTTGGATTTATTCCTGTAATATCTTTATTGCCCAGGACAGTTTCAAGCTCCTGTGGAATTAAGCATATTCAGAGCACACGCTTTTACTTCTCTTTAGTGGTGGTGACTCTTCATTCTTTGAGGGTGAGTGTGATTTTTGGAAACAACCAAAAGTAATTCATTGCCACATTTGGTGAATGATTTAGGGAATAGAAGAGAGAACACAGTTTTGGTCTTTAACAGTTTCAAATTCAAAAGAAATAGAACTTAATTTCTAGTTTTGAAATCTGTTTGTAAATAGCTGCATTGTCAATGTAACAAGAACAGTTCCATGGCTGGATACTTTCTAGACAGCCCTCATATATTTTTAAATAAATTATTTTAAAATATAATGTTGGGGGAAGCCGGGATGGCTCAGTGGGTTAGGCACTCACTTTGCAGCGCTGGGGACTGGGGATTGAATCCCGGACCCGGCCCATGCGGACCCATATGCTGAACTGGGAGCTCCCCCAGTTCAGTTCTCTCTCTGTCTCTGTCTTTGTATCTCTCTCTCTCCATGTCAAAAATAAATAAATAAATATATATATATTCAAAATATAAAGTTTAGTAGTTCTTCAGTGTCAGCTGAAAGTATGCTTTCTTAACTTCCTATTCTTCCTCATTGGAAGTCACCTTGTCTCTCTTTTATTCCCCCAATCATTTAGCATTTTTGTGTCATAACAGTTGTGGTGTTTCAAATGGCCTATGAGTAGAGACAGTACTGCTAACAATAGGACACTCTGAAAACCAATAGCTGGCAGAAGATGTGATTGGTGCCTCACTATACTTTGATTCTCCTATTTTTTGTCACATTACCTAAGCCCTGATTGAATTTGACTGCAATAAAATTAAATCTTTGGTTGGATGGATTCCGTGTCACTAAATTTTCAGTAAGAGGATCTGACTCCAATTTAGGGGGAGGGGGTGTGGTGGAAAAAACAACAACAACCCAAACAGTGGTAGACCTGGGTTTAAGAGACCTGGGTTCTAGTTCTGCCAATATTAATAATGATATTACTATTCCTACTATTACTGATGCTGCTGCTATAAGCACTACTACTTTAGTATTGTAGATTTGCACACAATTTTTATAAATGTCTCAATTAATCTTTACAACAACTCTGTGAAATAGAAGACATCAACGAACTCATTTTCAGGTAAGTAAAGGTAGCGTAAAGTAAACTTTCAGGTATTCAGTCAAGAATGACATTGGGCAAGTCACTTCAGGTCTTGAGGCTGGACTGTGTAAGATCCACTTCTTTTATAAATTTTATGCTCTATTCTTTTAATAGACTATAATATTTCATCATGCACAGAGTATAGTTCTATATCTCATGAGTTCCCCAGAAACAGGGGATTATGGGAAAAATCCCATGGTAAAAGTTATAATAATATGTGTAATAAGCAAGCTGCATAACATTAAGTACTTAAGGAAAGAATAAAGTCATAAAAGTGTTTATTTTGGCATATTTTGTCTTAGTACTTTTCCCTTTAGGCTCGATAGAACCATTACTCTTAGCTGAGAAGTTGCTATGGAAACCAATTTGCACTGTTCTCCCTTTTCCATAGCATTTTTCTCAGGGACGCTCTATCTCTCAAAAATCTTAATGGCAATGAAACAGGCATTAAACCCCTGAGGATTAAAAATAGAACTTGTATTTCTCTCCACCCCAACCTTCCTCCCTTCAAAGACACGACTATTGACAAATTGCTGCCTTTCACCAACAACAATCTGTTTTCTATGCAGACAGATGCTGACAGATGGGCTTCCTTGCAGATGGCGGGAGAGCGGTGACTGCCAGTGTTGTGTCTGCTGCCAACTACCGTCCCAGCTGCAGTGGACACAGGTGCTCTGTCCTGGTTTGAAGGATGAGAGCCACTCATTGCACTTAGAGGAATGTAAGAAACACAGAATATTGTTAAGTCGTCATCGAAATGATCAAACAGGTGGCAGAAATAAGGCTGAGAGGTTTGTTTGTTTTTTTGAGAGTTCTAAATTCAATGACCAAATAGGCATTAGGAAAACACGAGGAGAGTCTGAAATTATTGTGGTCATGGGGTTCTTGATCTTATAGGTGAATTCTCATTATGGTCTGATGAGAGTACTGTCATATCAAATTTATCCTTCATCATACGCTCATGAGGTATTCCACACAAGTGTTTTTATTACTGTTGCTGTCTACAAATTATCTCAAAGCTTGGTGATGTAAGGGATGCCAGGAAGGCTCAGTGGGTTAAGTGCTTGCCTTGCAGCCCTGAGATCTGAGGATCAAGTCCCAGCCACAGCCCATGTGAACCCACATGCTGACATGGGGTATTCTTCCCATGTGGGAGGCCCCCAGTTCAGCCCCCAGCATGCAGGGGCATGTCTCCCATGTGGGAGGCCCTCAGCCTAGTTTTCACCCTTCCTGTCCCCTGCCCACCTGTGTGGGATGAAAGTATGTCGAAAGTTGATGAAGTACAAGTATGGAGACTGCTCTGGGCTCTCCTGTTTCTCTGTGTCTGTTTGTCTCTGTCAAAACAATAAAAGAAATCCTTAAAAAAACCCAAAATGTAGTGATGTAAACTAGCTACCATTTAATTTTGTTCACCAAATTTGAGAGTCAGAAATTCAAGGCATTCTTGACTTAGAAATTTTTACTTGGCTTTTTCTTGGTTGTGGTCAGAGGTTGACTGGTGCTGGTGTCATATGAATGCTCAACTGGGCTGTGTGTCCAAGATGGCTCAGCCACAAAGTGGCAGCATTTGATGCTGGCTGTGGGCTGGTCATCTATGTGTCCTCTCCAGGATGGTGGTTTCAAGACAGTTGGATTTCTTTCTTTTTTTTTTTTTGAACTGAACTGGGAGCCTCACCACATTCAGGAAGCACAACCCAGTTCAGCATGTGGGTCCGCCTGGGCCGGAGCCGGGATTCGATCCTCAGTCCTTGGGGCTTCAAAGTGAGCACTTTACCCGCTGAGCCATCCCAGCTTTCCCCAGTTGGATTTCTTACATGGTGGCCAATTTCACCTGGAGAACGAATCCTAAGAGAAGTCGCTATTAGCTCCATGGCCTTTGATGCCCAGCCTCAGAAGTCTTAGGGCAATACTCCTGCCATGTCCTCTTGGTTAAAGCATTATAAGCCTGTAAAGACACAGGGTAGTGGGACATAGATCCTAACTCCCCATGAGAAGGCTATCAAAGACTCTGTAGTCATTTAGAGAAGCTTCTAAATAAATGAGTTTTCTGGAAAACTGCTGATGACTCCAAGTGCAAGCTTTTAAAATATAAGTCTTTCTTGATATCTCAGGATCTTTATTAAAAGTATCCATTAATGAACTCTGTGGAAATAGGTGTTATCCACAGGACATATTGACTAGAATAAGATTATTTTTTTAAACTACCTTTTGCTGACTGCTTACTCTAGTCCAACTGTTTTTTTGTTTTTTTGTTTGTTTTGTTTTTTGTGTGTGTGTGTGTGTTTTATCTCAGTTAATTTATGCGATAATCTAATGGTAGGTACAGTGTTAGCTGTATTTTAAAGGTGAGGAAGCTGAAGCTCAGAGACAAACTGCCTGAACACACATGGCTAATAAGCTTCAGAGGTAAGTTACTGGTCTGGGATACTGCATTCCGAAGGCCAGATTTCTTGAAGGAGAGTGAGGGTATTTTTTAAAAGTTCTTTGGAGGAGACAGGGGCCTTCTTCATGATCTTCTGCCTTAAGGATAACCACTTTCTTCTCTTCTGTGATGAAGCCATCACTTCCCTTAATCCTAAACAAGTGCTTACCTACTGGTTGTGAGTGACTATTCAGAACAATAAACAACTAAGTTCTTTATCATTTCAAACCTTTCCCATTAATATGTATTAGGGATTTTAGATATTTTATAAAATCATCCCTTTAGTTTTTCTTTCTCCTTCCTTCCTTCCTCTCTTCTTCTTTTTTTTTAAATATATTTTTATTTATTTTTATTTTTGACAGAGAGAGAGAGAGAGAGAGAGAGAGAGAGAGATACAGAGACAGAGACAGAGAGAGAACTGAACTGGGGGAGCTCCCAGTTCAGCATATGGTTCCGCACGGTCCAGGGCCGGGATTCGATCCTTGGTCCCCAGCGTTGCAAAGTGAGCACTTAACCCACTGAGCCATCTCAGCTTCCCTCCTTTCTTCTTTCTTTCTTTCTTTTCTTGTGTGTGTGTGCGCCATTTTATATTATCATTCTATACTCTGTATGCAAAGGACATGATGTACCCATGGATCACAAGAACTTCTGCCCTCCATGCTCTACCTGAATGCCTTGATCTCTCTTTCTACTGTTCATATTGTTGTTTCCTTCTTGTTTTTGTACTTCCTGGCACAAACCTCATGTTTTCTTCTTGGATTGGTGTTTGCTCTTGTCTGTGGTACATCATGACTGATTGAGCTTACCTGCTTCGTGACTCTCCACACAGCCCATAGACTTGTTTCTTAGTCACCTTCTGGTTTCTTTGTTCTCTGTCAATTTCATATTTATTTCCTGTAGGCCAATCTCTGATCCATACCCGGCTAGCTAATACTTTGGCAGGCACCTCATTCCTTGAATACCCATACTTTCCTTTTTATTGGGTAGGTCCTATTCTGCCTCTTTCCTAGAAGAAGGCAGACAGAAGAAAAAGGGGAAAATGACTACATCGGATCACATGGTCTCTTGGTAATGATGCTGCTGTGATTCTGGGTGTACCAGGTCCCTCATGACCTCAGGCTCTCTCAGGACCCTCCATACCTGAGTACACAGGAATTACTGACATCCTGGCTGGACACACAAGTGAGGGAGCTACTTAGCTTCCAAGCTGGAACTTTGTACATATCTGATGTCATTACAAAATAATTATCTGCCCACTGGCTGCTCTGCTTTTCAAGTAAGAAAAAGTTGTCACCCTATACGAGTGACATTTGTGACTCTTCCTCTCAGATTGTGTGCTTAAGCATGTTCCCATTCTAATTGCATTCGGGTCTCAGCAGGATCCTGGCACTAATGGGTCTAACCCTGGAAACTAACAGCATAACTAATGTAAGTGTCTGATCAGTGGCCAGCTCCCCAGGGGCCCAGTTTCCAAATCTTTCCTTTAAGCTTGAGAGTCGGGCTCACTTTAGACCCTAGCCAGCTGCTCGTGTTTCTCCTAGCAGCTGCTAAGTGTGCAAATGAGAGCTCGTTCATGAAAATAGTTTTATGGCTATTATGGGCCTCCACTCTTACCGCAGAGAGGGAATGCTCATTTCTGAGTCTTAAATAATTCAAATGAGAGGGCTGCATAATGTGGCTCTCTTAACTTACAGGGAACCGGTAGTCTGTCCTTCTGAAAGGTCCTATCCCTCTGCCTAAATAAAAATGATTCTAAGTGGGGGCTGTCTAATGATGCTTGCCACTAACAGGACTTCAGCAGCCAACAAGAACCTCAGACATTTTTGATAATTTTGCCCCTTGGGATCCCCTTGAAGTTCTTACATTAATTAGTTTATACCTACCATTTATATCAGATAAATACCAGGGAGAAAGTCTTTGGTAAAAAGAGTGTTTTGAAATGGTCTCCAATGAATGAGAGAATTAAACTGAAAATGCCCACCTATTACCATTTCTGGGTGAACTGGACTCTTTATGCAAAGAAGATTTATAAGAATGGCTGCTTTGCTGCAGAATGTTTCTCAGCCTGAAAGATTTTGCAAGGGTTTGAAAAATCTATGACTGTAGTTTGTTTGCTGATTTGTTTTTTCTTCTGTGCCTTCCAGAAGGGTCATGACTTGGCTATACTTGTAGAACAATTAATTCTCAGGAAGCGCCACATTACTCCAATTGTATGAAGTTTGGTTAAAAAGCTCAGTTACTAGTCATGTTTGGGGGCAACTGAATTTTATTAATTTTCAGGTCACTGCTGCAGGCTTTTATGGAATGTCACTATTGATGACTACGGTACTCATTTCCAGAAGCTCCATTATGCAGAGGGGTTCTGATAAGGGTTAAGGATAAAAATCTATGTTTGGGGCAGTATATGAGACTATCTCTCTAGGGGAAGAACTTTTAGGAGAAGGAGGGGGAAGAAAAGAAATCTACATGAAACCATGAGGGGCAAATGCTTTTTCTTTAAATTGAAATATAATTGACATATAACATTATAATAGTTTCAGGTTTATAACAAAATGATTTGATATTTGTATATGTTGCCAAATAATCACCAGTTATTCTAATTAACATCCACCATCACTCATAATTACAAATTTCTTTTTTGTTGTGATGAGAACTTCCATGATTTACTCTTATAAGCAAATGCTTTCTCGAAATTCTGTCCCCCAGAGTGCATTCTGACATACGTATTTTCTGGTGTATAAGACGACCGGGCATGTAAGACGACCCCCTAATTTTACAGTTAAAACATAGGTTTAGGCCTATATTCGCTGTATAAGACTACCCCCCACTTCCGAGGCTGTAGTCTTATACAGCGAATATAGGCCTAAACCTATGTTTTAACTGTAAAATTAGGGGGTCGTCTTACACGCCCGGCCATCTTATGTGCCGGAAAATACGGTATTATAGTTGGTAAGATGATTTTTACCATTGGAAGTCTGAGAAGCAACAGGGATGAAGCCTGAGGAAGCAGGCATGTGGGGAACTACTGAGTCCCACCCCTGCCTCTAGTCTTGGTGACGCGCCCCTCCTCATACCTCACACATCTGGGTAGCTTACCAGGTAGATATCTTGTTAAGCTTTGGCCCCACAGGTCTGGCGGGGCTTTGCAAAATGGATTTTCCTGGGAAGCCTTCAGTCTTCAGAGAGAAGTTACCTCTGGCTACGGGAGTTGATAAATGAAAACTTAGAAATGTCAGGATCCTGGGCCTCAACTAGTGTAGGCTCACTATTTAACACCTTCTAATAAAGTACCATATATTTGCCAAGTTATAGGATAAGATTATGATGCAGGGAACTAAAGTGTGGGTTGAAATTCACAATTGCTAGTTTCCCACTTTACCATGTATCACTCATGTGTTCTTTACTTCTGAATCTTTGTATAACCGTTTCTTTAAAATCCGAATACATGAACTTTATTTATTTTTCTATTTATTTATTTATTAGTTTCAGGTGTACAAAACAACATAATAATTAGATATGCACACCCCTCACAAAGTGATAACCCCAAGTCTACTACCCAGCTGACAATTTACATGGCTATTACAATATCATTGATTATATTTCCAATACTATACTATACATCCCTTGACTATATCTATTTTAAAATTGTAGTTGACATTCAATATTATTTTATATTAGTTTCAGGGACACTGTGCAGTGGTTAAGCATTTATGTAATTTATGAAGTGCTCACACTGGTAAGTCTAGTGTCTATCTGACACCATATATAGTTTTTACGACGTCATTGACTATATTTTCATACTATATTGAATGTCCCCATGACTATTTTGTGAGTTCTAATTTGTACTTTCTAGCCCCTTCATCTTTATCACATATGCCCCAAACCCACCTCCCGTTTAGAAACCATCAGTTTGTTCTCTGTGTCTATGAGTCTATTTCTCTTTTATTTGTTCATTTATTCTATTCTTTAGATTTCAGATTGTGAGATCATATTGTACTTGCCTTTCTCAGTTGGACTTACTGCACTTAACATAATAACCTCTATGTCCATTCATATTGTTGCAAATGGTAAGACTTCATTTTTTATGGCAGACTAATACTCCATTGTATAAATGTACCACAGCTTCTTTATCCAATCAGCTACTACTGGACATTTTGGTTGCTTCCATGTCTTGGCTATTGTGAGTAGTGCTGCATTAAACATAGGGGGTGTATATATATATATTTTTTAATTTAGTGGTTTTGATTTCTTAGAATAAACACCAAGTAGTGGAATTGCTGGGTCATAAGGCAGCTCTATTTTTAATTTTTGAGGAACCTCCATACTGTTTTACATAGGGGCTGCACCAATTTGTAATTCCATCAACAGTGCTCAAGGGTTCCCTTTTCTCCACATCCTCACCAGCACTTGTTATTTGTCAGTTCATTGATGATAGCCATTCTGACAAGAGTGAGATGGTATCTCATCGTGGTTTTTAATCTGCATTTCTCTGATGATGAGTGACATTGAGCATCTTTTCATGTGTCTATTGGTCATGCGTCTGCTCATAGAGATTCTTTCTGCCCTACATTCAGTATGACTCATACTTTTCAGACTCATATTTTGGTTCAACAGGCTGTCAGCTATTTTTTATTATAACAGAACTCTTCAGTGGAACATTAGCATATACTAGCTTGTGATAGCATTTGGGATGCACATTCCAATTTTTTGTTCTTTTTGGTGTACATTTATAACTTTTTAAAAATAAAGATTTATTTTATTGTTTTTGGCAGAGAGATAGAGAGGCAGAGACAGAGACAGAGTGAAGGGAGAGAGCCTAGAGCAGTCTCCGTAGTTGTATGTCATCAGTTCTTGACATGGTTTTGTTCCACACAGGTGGGTGGGGCCCGTGCTAGGCAGGAACTGGGCCAGGGGCCTCCCACATGGGAGATATGCCCCACAAACTGGGGACCAAACGGGGGCTCTCCCACATGGAAAGCTCACCCTAATGAGAACCGAACAGGGCTCCCTACCCCACACGGGAAGCACACCCCGGTTCAGTATGTAGCCTGCATGGGCCAGGGCTGAGACTCAATCCTTGGACCCTGGGGCTGCAAAGCAAGTGCTTAGCCTGCTGAGCCATTCTGGCATCCCCTGTTTATGATTTTTTTTGCAGTCTGGCCACTGCAGTCCTGCATTAGATTGATCAGTGTAGTATGCCATACAATTTTTTTTTACTACTAATGTGATATTTTATAAATATTTTATTGATATATGCAAGAGATCAAGTGTCTATATTCCAAACTGACATTAGTTTATTTAAAAAAGATAATATTGACATTAAAAACCTTGTAAAGGATTTAAGAATCCAGAAAAAGTGAAGTTTGTATCTACTGGTTGGCTTCTAAGTGTGCTGGACCTGGAGTGTTTGGGATGGACTAACAGTGGTCCAAGGCCAGGTGCCACCAGCAGTGGGCCTGAGGCAGCTTAGCAAAGGGTCTAGGGCCTTCTAGGCCTAGTTCCACCTTCCAGCTGCCTATAAGGCTCAGACATTGAAAGAGACTCCTTAGGTTATGGGCTGCTGATTGACTCAGTGTTGAGAATGTGTTAGTGCAGGGATTCCCAACCCTGTGCCCGCGGGCACCATGGCGCCCACGGCCCGATTTGTGTGCGCCCGCCATTATCTGACTGCATCAGAAGTTTTTCATAAACACTAAGTAAAACTATAATTTATTTTTATACATTTGTTAGAATTTTAAAATATTGTTTGAGTATCTACACAGGTTTATTATATTCATTGGTATGTTTGCGATATCGTATGTATAAGTTTTTCCCTAGCTGTCGCCTTTGTACATGTCACGTCTTGTGTAGCCGCTGCGCTCTTTAAACTCTCCTCCCCCCAACCGGGAGACGCCAAGTTGCCATTTTGATTGCGGTTGCTGGACTGATTGGGTTGTGACAGTTAGCTAGGATCACAGTGTTTTGATATATTCGATTTTAAATGAACTAAAAGCGAGGTAGGTAATCTATTATTATGGTGACAATTTGATATGATATTGTGGTTCTATAACTATTTTTATTTTTATTTTTTTAGTCCTAAAATGAGTGGACCAAATAAGAGAAAACGAACCTATCATTTTAACACAGACTGGGAGGAATCATATTGTTTCATTAATTTAAAAGGTAAATGCGTTTGCCTGTTGTGTGGCAGTAGTATTGCAGTGCCGAAAAAACATAATGTTGAATGTCACTTTCAGACAAGTCATACCACTTTTGATACGAATTGTCCACTTAAATCTGAAGTAAGAAAGAAAAAAACAAATCAACTAAAATTAAGTTTAACTACTCAACAGACTGTTTTCACTAGACATGTGGAAAAATCTAAAAAGGCAACCATTGCTTCTTTCAAAATTTCTCACATGCTCGCAAAGAAGAAAGAACCTTTCCAGGATGGTGAATTGTTCAAAGAAGCATTTCTGACTGCTGCCGATTGTTTGTTTGAGGAATATTCTAACAAGCGTGAGATTATGTCG
>PVKE010014848.1:0-34299 GCA_004027555.1 Craseonycteris thonglongyai
ATTGAAAAGAAGTAAAATAAAAAAATGGCAGAAGCACTCACCGAAAGGCATCACAATCTATAAGTTCAAAAACGGTTTTGAGGGGAAGCCGGGATGGCTCAGTGGGTTGGGGACCGAGGATCGAATCCCGGCCCCGGCCGTGCGGATCCATATGCTGAACTGGGGAGTTCCCCCAGTTCAGTTCTCTCTCTGTCTCTGTATCTGTATCTCTCTCTCTCTCTCTCTCTCTCTCTGTCAAAAACAATAAAATTAATTAATTAATTTAAAAAAAAAGTAAAACAGTACTTAAAAAACAAACAAAAAAAATGGTTTTGAACAGTGGAAAAAGTGTCTTGATAGGTATAGTGCATTAAATGGAGAGTACTCTGAAGGTAACTGAAGTTTAAACATGTAAGAAAAAAATACAGTTTTTAGTGAATAAATTCAATTTGGGGGTGGGTCCCCTCACATATATACCTAGCAATATTATAAAATAAATGTGCAAAATAGTGCTTTTTAAAGGAGAGCCAAGACATTGACCTTATACTGGTAATGATATTCATGTTGTTTTATGGCTGCTACTTAATAAGATGAACATTAAATAAATGGTATTATTTCCACTTTCTGATGAGACTTAAATATGAAGAATAAATATCTTATTGATATAACACTTCATTCAACAAATAGACAATGAATGCGTATTTCCCAAGCACTGTTCTAAGAGCTAGGGTCTTAAATAATTAGTAAAATAAAAACATCTGTTTCCTGTTTATTGTTTATAAAAATATGTGTTTATTATCATCTAGAACATTGATAACAACACCAATTTGATGTCCAGATTTCCTTATTTCTAGTCTCATGTTTGGTATGAAGATACTTTTACATCTTATAAATAAACTATTTAAAAATAAACCAATAGTAGCAATAATACTTGAAAATTATATTTAACATCCAGTACTCTTAATAAAATGCATAGTAAACATTTAATATGTTTATTAATATTATTTAGGTAGGGGAAGCCGGGATGGCTCAGTGGGTTAAGCTCTCACTTTGCAGCGCTGGGGACCGAGGATCGAATCCCGGCCCGGCCCGTGCAGAACCATATGCTGAACTGGGAGTTCCCCCAGTTCAGTTCTCTCTCTCTCTCTCTCTCTCTCTCTCTCTGTCAAAAATAATAAATAAATAAATATTTTAAAAATATATTATTTAGGCCTAGCTGATTTAATACTTACACACTGAGTAAAGAATCTGTATTCACAGAGTGAATTATAATTTATCAAGGCTTTTAAAGGAAAGATTACTTTTAAGTAACTCAAATCAGTTTATGTGTAACAGAATAATAATTATTGTATAATTCTCCTTAACCTCACATCTAGGCTATTGATTAATCCTGATATAGATGTATTCTGGGTCAGAATCCTATAAATCATTCAACAAATATTTAATCAGCATCTAAAACTCTTTTACATGCTTAGATTTATCAGAGAAAAAGAAATCTCTGTCCTTGTGGAGTTACATTTCACAAGAGGCGAGGGGCAATGTACAATACTCCCAAGCAAGTAAATCATACAGTGTGTAAGAAGGCAATGAGTTCTTCCATAGTGTGACCAGGAAAATCAGGTATGCAGGGGAGAGGGATCGGTTCCTACTTTAAAAAGTTGGTAGAGGTAAAGCATCACTGTAAAGATGACATTTAAGCAAACACTTGAAGGAGATAAGGGAGTTAGTTCTGCAAATAATTCTGAGTACAGTGTAAAGGAGGAATCTAATTCATATTGCTAACCAGTTGCTTGTACATCCTTTAGTTTTTACTGTGTTGCAATGTTAATTCACTCATACACCAATTTTCCATATAAAAGTGGGTCAGTCTTTAAAATTAGTTGTTAGGGACATTTGCCTCCTAGGGCTATTGTGAAGCTTGAATGACAGACATGATGTGCTCAGAACAATGTCTGTACTTAATAAAGGAAGAGTAAAGTTCACAATTATTATAGGTACTGGTTGTGCTAGTTAATAAAAAAAATGTTATTTTCTTTATTTGCCTCACATATATGAAGGTGCCTACCTAAATTCTATGTTTTTCTATAATTGGTCTGGAGATTCTGTTGTATTTCCTATATAAAAATCCTTATTATTTATACATATTGACATTTAACCTTTTTCCTTCCCAATTTTTATGTATTATATTTACTTTACTTACCTTAAAAACTTGTTAAGACCTTCTAAATAAAGCTGAATAGTAACAATAAGAGTGAGCATCATTTACTTTCATGCCCTTAGGTTTTAGTTATCCTTCTTTTGAAAAGTGTATAGTGAAACACTTTTTTAAAACTCTATTCCACATATCTCTGTCTTCACTAAGACATTTAATCAATTTACAATTACTAGGTTTAATGATGTTTTTCTCTGCTGAATTAGAAATTATAAACTCAATATTTTCTTCATTGTTGGTTACTCCTAAAATTTTACAATGCATAATTAATTTGAAAGTCTAAAATTAGTCAATATCTTTATCTGTCCAGAGAAACATTGGGATGATAGTACACTTTAATTATAGATACATTCTTTTGGCACATAGGAAATTACCATCCATTACTTTAATACACAAAATTATATAATTTTATATTCTTATTGTTTTATAAGTAATATTTGTTAAACATGTATAACAACATCCTGGCTCATCAGTTTTTGGGAAGTTAACTTTAACAAAACTTAAATGAAGGATAAATTGCTCTTTTTATATATTTTATTTAAACATGATTTATTACTCATTCATTCTGAAAAGATTGCTTAGCTCACAATTCTAAACTGACAGTTATTTTATCTGACAGCCTTAAAGATACTGTCCTACTACATAAACTTAAGTTCATTCAAAGCTACTGAGAATTATACTGCAAGACTACTTATCATGACTTGTAGTCGTTTATACCTTTGTCTTTGAGTTTTTTCAGTTTTAATATGCTTTGCAATATTAGGGTTTTTAAATACACTTATTCTATTTGACATATATTACACTTCCTTTAGTTGAAAAATTTTTAAATCAAATCTGAAAATGTAGCACTAATTTTGTGTTCTATTATTGTTTCTCCTATCCATTTGAGTTTTCTTCATTTGAATATCCAGTTGGAAATATTCTATATTCTATACTTCGACCACTTTTTAAAAAAGATATCTCAATCAAGTTCTCTGGGCCATATACTAGAACTTTCACAAACACATATATTTTGGTTCATTAATCTCTCTTTTGATGTGTCTTTACAAGTTTTTAGTATATATTGAACTTTAATTCCCAAAACTGTGTTTTTATCTTTGAAATGTTATTTTTTCCATACCATATTTTCCAGCGTGTAAGACAACTGGGCGTATAAGACGACCCCCTAATTTTACAGTTAAAACATAGGTTTAGGCCTCGCCCGGTCATCTTATACACCGGAAAATACGGTAATTTCTGGACATTTATGGTAGGGTCTAACTGCTTGCTTATTTTATTTTTTGTTCCATCTTTATTTTTTTTAATCTCCATTTCAGATTTTTTATAATTGTAATTCTGTCATGTATTATTTGTTTATTCTGAACTAAGGAGTTTCTTTCTTACTTCTTTTTATAACTTTGTATTAAATTTATCGAGGTGACATTGGTTAATAATGGTATACATGTTTCAAGTGTATCAGTTTATGATCACAAGCCAAAGTCAAATCTCCTTCTGTCACCATATAGTTTAACCCCTTTACCTTGCCTCTTCGATAATTTTTCTCAGCTCATACTTTTTGTTAACTTAAACTATGAGACACCCGAGGACTTCATTTATGAATATTTTTTTTCCAGTGAGAATTTGTGTTTACAGGCTGTTCAATTCACCAGAGGCATTTTAGTATCCTTCCAGAATTCTGGACTGATGATAATTTCAGGTTTTATTCCAATACTTCACCCATCTAAAGGCCTATTCTGATCTTACTGGCCTGCAGAAGAAGGATCCTTTTTCAGTTTTGCTTTCTATCCACAGCTTCCTCCTACACTTTTGGCTTCCTGCTATTATTTTTATTGATTTTTATTTATATTTTTGATCTTTGGAGTGTTCCTTTACATTATAGTTTGTGTAATAATGCACTAAAAGCATCATAATAGCAATTCACCCAGGAAATATTTTAATTTTAGCAAGCAGATGTTTCTGATGACCTAGACAACTTTATTGTCAGAATAAAAAAAAAAAAACTCATTAAATAATCAATACATAACTTCATGTAGGTTATTAAACATGAGATTGTTAAAAAAAATAGTAACTACAAATAAGACTAAGCTCCTGATCCAACATTTTCTTATCAAGTAAACTTAATAATAAAAATGTCATGAATCTAAGAAATAATTATGTTTATTTTATACTTTTTATATTTTACCCAAATAATCCTATCTAAAATTTTGAATAAAAGTGTAAAAAAACAAAACAAAACCTGTTTTGTGAAGTTTGCCATCATCAATACACATGATATTATGAAAGTAATAACATATTCCTAATTCTTGACAAACACAATGGGTTGGTATATTGGAAATACTTTAAAACTAGCAATACAGTATTTTCTCATTATCTAAGCTAAAAATCATTGTATGGTATCAGGACAAAATGTCCAAATTTGAATTTTTTTAAAACAGCTTATTTATTGAGAAAAATATAGTTGAAGTCAAGCCTAGAAATAGATCCGATGAGCAAATGGCCAAGCAATTGTATTTACAGGGTTCTGATTGGGTAAACCAAATTTCAGGGATTTGCCTACAAGAATTGATGTATAAATCTATTTATTTATACATATTTATACATGCAGTGTATATAACACACATAATATATAACATATTTTCTAATATATTGAGCCAGTTCACTGCAGCTTTAAACACAATTAATATTTTGGTATTTTCTCCTTCTTTCACGAAGTGCTTGATTAGCCTTAACCCATTTGTTTCTCAGGTAATATAGTGGTTTTAATATGCTAAATTTCTTGAGATATGCAAGCATAGTAAAATGAATAGACAGTAAACTTCAATTACTGTGTGAATACCTGTGAACAAATGTGTTTGAGAATACATATCAGCAAATAGAGTATTTTCCCATGTAAATGCATTCCATTTAATTTTAATAATGTCATTTTTTTAATTTTTTTAAAGATTGATTTTATTTTTGACAGAGACAGAGAGAGACACAGGGAGACAGAGAGAAGGGGGAGGGCCCAGAGCAGTCTCCATAGTTGTATGTCATCAGTTTTCAACATGGTTTTGTTCAACACAGGTGGGCAGGAGCTAGACAGGGTGGGAATTAGGTTGAGGGTTTCCTGCATGACAGGTACACCCCAATGAGCCAAGGGAGCAAATTGGGAGGCAAGACCCAAACTGGGGGCCTCCCTCATGAGAAGCACACTCCAGTTCAGCATATGGGTCTGCACGAGCCAGGGCCTGGACTTCATACTCAGTCCCCAGGCTTGCAAAGCTAGCGCTTAACCCACTGAGCCATCCCAGCTTCCCCAATAATGTTAATTTTGTTAACATCTTTGTTAAGCATACATGCAGTGTTCTGAATTTTTAAATTATTTGGTTTGGGAATCATGCCTGTATTACTTTTGTAATCTATGTATTATGTTATAATATATAATTCTTAAAACTAAAGTACATGACTTGTTATTCCTAGAAGACCCTGTCTTCCTTAACAGTATGTACCTCATTCAATTTCTAAATGTATAGGCTTTTACAGAGCATTTTTCCTAAATCTTTGTCAAATAAAGGATTAAATGCATATATGAATTAATATTCTAAAGTCGTCAGAGTTTCCAAAGGCAAGGGTACAGGAACTGCATCTGGTCTCTACTGATAAATGTATATTTCTGGAGTTAAAAACAATGTCTTTCAGATGAAAAATTAATGATTTAATGCACTACAATGTAAGAATTAATGGTTCACTATATTGTAAGAAGACTATAGGCACATTTAAAGAATTTATAAAGTACTCTATTTCATTTGATTTAAGAATTTCGTTTTTAGGGAGAAGTGGGATGCTCGCTTTGCAGCCCTAGGGACCGAAGATTGAATCCTGGCCTTAGCTCGTGCAAACCTGTATGCTGAACTGAGGTGTGCTTCCCATGCGGGGGGGCCCCTAGCTAAGTTCTCGCCACCCTTCCCCCCTTTGGTTAGGCCCCTGGCTTGAAGGGGTGTGCCTCTTTGCTGGAGGTCCCAGCCCAGTTCCCACCTTGTGCGGTCCCCACCCACCTGTGTGGAAAGAAACCATGTCAAAAATTGATGACATACATCTATGGAGACTGCTCTGGACTCTCCCCTTCTCCCTATGTCTCTGTCTCTGTCCCTCTCTCTGTCAAAAAATAAAATAAAATAAAATAAATCTTTAAAAAAAAAGAATTCCATTTTCAGGATTAAATGCCATACTTAATGTTTAGCATTTGCATGTCATTCACTTGACTTTCATCTACCAATACGGTACAATTCAAGTTTCCAGAACAATCTTACATTGGGTCAGGAGAAATTTAGGGAGCATCACATTAATATCAGGAAACACCCTGACAGCTATAGACGTAAACTTGAGTTTACCCTGGGTACCCATTTAACTACTGAGAGAGGAATAATCCCCACTTGTATCCCACCTCGATAACCAGAGCCTTATCTTGAGAACCTACCCTTTGGGTCTAAGATGATTGATTGCTCTTGATAAACCCTTCTAAGTCTTGGAATGCTATCCCTGAACTCAGGCCTATGACTGTAAACCCATCTCCTGACATAATCTCTGTCTTTAGGATAGAATCTGTCCTTCCTCTTGTACAGAATTCTGATTTGGTTCCTTCCTAACTGTATTGCTTCAGATCCATTTATTAAATTGTACGAGATCATGTTTCCTATAAAAGGAAGCATATGTAAAAGATTGTTACTACTGTTAAAACTAATTATAGTAATAATAGTAAAGCTTATAAGAAGTTAAAACCCTTTTTTAGCATTTTTATATGTCTTAATTACATTCTTATGACAACATTTTGACAGGTACTCAGGAATTTTGGAATTATCAAATGTTTGAAAGATAGTGAGCTTTCAGCAATTCAACAAATGTTCTCCCTCTTACTAAAACACCTTAAATATGTTAGATAAGTGTATCAGTCTACATGTCATTATGTACATTTTTGGACTTTGCAAAGTCAGATACATAAAGTATGTATGAAAAACCTAAGTATCCTCTCTCCTTCTTTCCCTCTTAATCTCCATCTCTGATCCAGCATTTTTCACAAGTACACTAGATACCGCCTTAACACACACACACACACACACACACACAAAAGCAACAACAAAAAACTTTCTTCAGGCTTTTTTTTTTTTTTTTAACTACTGTCCTTACTTGATTCATTTCTGTCTTGGCAATGAAACTTTTAAAAATATTTGTGTTTCTTTCCAACTTTTATTATGTTCCATCAATTAACACAAGCAATGAATCTTGATATTTTTCAAGGAAACTACTAGAATTTTTTTTCTCCTCAAAATTCACAGCTGACAGCAGTGGCTTTTTCATTTTATTTTCCTTAATAACGCACCTGCCATTACTCAACTGCATGGCTTCTATGACAGTCCCCACTTTTGATTTTAACCTCTCTTCCCTGGCCACACTTGCCATGGTCTTCTAACCTTTCACACCTGGCAAGTACGATCTTTATCAGTTCTCTCATCCTATCCTGCACTCTTTTCCTGAGTTGTACCCATAATCTGTGTGAATAATTTCTAAAACCTTATCTTCATTTATTTACATCCTTGTCTTAAATCCTTTTGTTGATGTTTTGAAATAATGTTTCCCAATTCCTTTGGTCGACACTTAAAGATCTCTGCTTTCTGCTCCCCACCATATTCATCATTCTCCAAAATATCTGTCTTTGATTGACTGTGACTTACTGGTAAAATCCCCAGTCATATGACTATTCCACTTCTGTGGCAGATAATCTGTGGTTCACTCAATACACATTCTAATCAATTAACCCTTTGTTTCACTCTACTATGGAAGCTAACATATTATAACTTCCTATTTTTTAAATTTCTTATGGCAAGAGATGATCATATACCATAGTTTAGACAAGGTAAAAGTGGAGGTGTACTGGCCATTTGGTGAAAAATTTGATCTAATAATACAATTTCTGGACTTTCCCTTTCCTTTTTCTTCCTTGCTTCCTATAAATAATGTTTTAATGGCTGGATTTTGCCACCTATCCATTAGAATAAGAAAAAAAAAAAAAACAAAGGGAAGGGAAGGAAAGAAAAGGAAAGGGGAGGGGAGGGGAAGGGAAAGGAGGGAAGGGAAGGTGAGGAGATGGGAGGAGAGGTGAGAGAAAAGAAGAGAAGATGAGAGGAGAGGAGAGGAGAGGAGAGGAGAGGAGAGGAGAGGAGAGGAGAGAAGAGAAGAGAAGAGAAGAGAAGAGAAGAGAAGAGAAGAGAAGAGAAGAGAAGAGAAGAGATGTCTAGTATCCTTGAGTTTCTGGTCCAGGCTATGAACATTATTTTATATGAGAAGGATAAATATTCTACATTTTGCTAAATTCTCTGTCTATGCAGATAAATGCAATTTCTAATTAAAATACAACGCCTTTATATGCAGCTTAAATTCTGACCATTTCCCTCTAACTCGAAGTAATCCATCTCTGAATTTTATTCTTTTTAGTGTAGGAAAAGATGTGCAGGTCTTGTTAACAGGGGCCACAATTTGAGTTAAATTCTGACACTTAGGTCCTAGAAAGAGGATGCAGTTTCTTTGATATTCTTCTGTATATACTCTGGCATGAGAGACAAACACCTAGAAGGTAAAATGTTAGTGATAAAGGAAGAAATGAGCAATTTTGTAACATCCTCAGAGAACCTTTCTCAGCAACCCATGGGGTAACAAGTATTGAGATATTGTGTCATCAAGCAACTCTGCCAACTACAAGTTGATTACATTGGGCAACATTTCAAGTAAGTGGGAGAAATAATGTCATTTTCTAATAATTTTTACATGAAATTACTAATATTTACTGAGTTTATTATACAATTAGCTCTTTTCAAAGTAAAGATATATTTTAATTCTCACAACTAATCTATGCATTAGAAACTATTATTAAACATGTTTTATCATTAAGAAAAAAATGAAGAATAAAGGAAATATGTACCCGGTAACTTTTCCTAGGCCAAAAGTCATAGAATGCTCACTTAGTAGATCCTGTAGTAGCATTCATTTTAAAGATTTATTTTTATTGCTTTTAACAGAGAGTGAGAGAGAGAGAGATACAGAGAGAAGGGGGAGGGCCCCAAATGGTCTCCATATTTGCACATCATTGGTTTTTCCACATAGTTTCATTCCACAGGTGGGTGCAGGGCTGCACAGGGCAGGAACTGGGCCAGGGTCTCTCCCTGGTGAGAAGTGAACTGGGGGCACTCCCCAGTTCAGCATATGGGTCCGCACGGGCCAGGGCCAGGATTTGATCCTCGGTCACCGGTGCTACAAAGTGAGCATGTAACCCACTGAGCCATCCCAGCTTCCCCACCATTCATTTTAAACAGTAAAAACTATTAAACAAAGGTAAAGTACTATGAGGGCACCATGTTTCTTGTTGAATTTTATGCTTCCTGATTTTAGACTGATGACGTACAACTGTGGAGACTGCTCTGGGGTCCTCCCCTTTCTCTCTGTCTCTCTCTGTCTCTGTCAAAAACAATAAAATAAATCTTATAATAGAAGCAAAAATAATACTCTTCCTAATGTAAGACATATTGAAAATATTAGCTAATGAATATAGGTTACATAACAGAGCATTTACCTCCTTCCTTAACATCTCAAGAACCAGGACTCCTTTGCCTCATGTCTAGAATAAAAATCCAATTGTGAGTCTACCCTTACCACAGTAAATTCTGAATGCCACTGCTTTGCACCGCTTTCCCAAGAACATAACAGACATTTCCAGTGACTCTAAATAAAGTTCACTGAACACACTGGCATTTCAGCCCTCAAATCCTCTTTCTCTCTCTCTTTCTCTCTCTCTCTCTCTCTCTCTCTCTCTCTCTCTCTCTTTGCCTTTTCTCAAAAAAATGATACAATAAATCTTTAAAATATACAACTTATACTTGTCTTTAAAAGCCTATTTACCAGGATATCCACTTTTAAGTCATATTTGTCTATATTGAAACTATTGAATTGCTCTGTTTTTCCCCCAATTTTTACATTTGCTATCACATATTTTCCTAGTGGTGCTGTGTTTGTATAGATGAAAGATAGATTACAAGTAGGTAGGCAGGTAGGTAGGTAGGTAGGTAGGTAGGTAGATGATTAGATAGCTAGATGATAGATATAAAGATACAGATACAGATATAGATATATCTGGAGTGCCCCATATATCATATATATAATAGTGTACCATATATCATGACTATATCATTTTGCCTTTCAAAGTACAGTGGCCACATTCTAATCATACATGGCTGGTCCTCCAAAAAAGAGAATTTTATTATAAACAATCATGTGTTTAGTTCTACATGTTTAAACTTCAGTCACCTTGAAATTATTCTCCATTTGACAGAATATACCTATTGAGATGCTTTTTCTACTGCTCAAAACAATTTGTGAACTGGTAAATTTTGATCCCTTTTAGTGCTTCAGCCATTTTTTATTGCACCTTTTCCACATCAGCAAAACGTTTCCTTTTGAGGACATTTTTCATTCGGTGAAACAAATGAACAAACAAAAGTCATTTGGGGTAAGATCTTAAAAATAGGAAAGGATCGGTACAGGAGTCATACAGTTTTGGGTCAAAAACTGCTTAATACTCAGTGTAATGTGGGCAGGTGCATTGTCATGCCACAAGTTGTTCGTGTTATCATCCATCATGACATGGGCAAAAGCTTTAAAAGATTCTCCAAAAAAATGTACTGAAGCTGAACACAGCCTCACGCAACAATGCCAGGTGGTGCACTGATGCAGATGGGCTCCTAGAACACTCATCTACCAGGAAAAGTCTGTACTTCAAGGGGCCCATCCTCCAGAAGACAATTCTGTTTTTTCTGGGGGGTCTCCATTCACAAATCAGCATGATTAGAATTAAGTAAGGTTGTTGCATAATAGAAGTCACAATGACTTGGGGATAATACAAATTGATTTTTTTTTTTTAAGATTTATTTTTACTGTTTTTGACAGAGAGAGACAGAGAGAATGGAGGGCTCAGAGCAGTCTCCACAGTTGTATGTCATTCGTTTTCCATATAGTTTTACTCCACAAGTGGGCATGGGGCTGTGCAGGGAAGGAGCAAGGCTGGGGCACTCCCACATGGAGCTTGCCCTGGCTAGAACTGAACTGGGGGCAAACCCCAGTTCAGCATATGGGTCCACATGTGCCAGGGTTGTGATTCAATCCTCAGACCCCAGGGCTCCAGGATAAGTTTTTAACCTGCTGAATCATCCCGGCATCCCTAAATTGATTTTTAATAGAGTTTTTAGTTAATTTAAATATACATTTCATTAAAACTATCAAACTAAATATATGCAGCATAATATGAAACAAAATGATTTTAACCTGAAAGAATGCTTATTTATGATCATATACCACTGACAAAATGTTATTTAAAGTCGCTTTGTATTAGGCTAACGCCTGAAAATGATTTGATGAAAAAGATAGCTTTTTCAGAATTCAGGTTTTACCCATCAAATATACATAACAGACAGCCCTCTCTCTGAGCTCAGGATTTGATAATCTGCTTAGGTTTGGTACAGCTTTAATATTTTCTTAATTTGGATCATACTCTTGAACTTTGATATTTGAATTCTGGTCACTTGGTTCTCCAGTTCCTCTCTGTGTTTAGGGTCCTATGGAAATTCCGGTAAAAATCCCTTCACATTTCTGAATTAGTTGAAATCTACCAGTCTACCCTGTGGATACTTTCACAACTCATATATATATAGGCTAAAGAAAAAAACAACCCAGATCTATTCTAATAGTTGTTTGCTTGTCTTATCTATTAAGTGTCTGTGGGGCCATCTGGATGGTACAGATTTGCTAGTAATCTTGAGTTAGTGTATTTATACTCTGAGGGATAAGGCTATGTTCAGTCAGATGGTGTGAAATTTCTACATCTGGCGCAACTCTCTCTGCACGGTCATGCCTATAAAGATGTTTCATCTGAGAACATCTTTAGGGAATGGCTTTCAGCCACCTGTTGAAATTGTTACCCAAAGAACCTGTGAACAGTACATGGGGAGTCAGTATTACTGCACTTGCTGCTCCTTCCAAAAGACCTCCATGCTATTTGCTTCTATGTTTGCTTGCTTTCTTTTCTTTTTTTTTTTCCTCCAGAGTAATCTCTTTTAAAGATTCTCCAAGGAAACTGTTCTAATTCAATTAAAGACAGAGAATTAAGCTACACGTTCTTGAATGTAATAAATAGCCCTGTAGTCTACTACTTATGATGCAGTGCTGGTATGGGCTCATGTGAATTTTATCAATAACTTAATCACAGTAGATGTCTGCAATAATCCTAGAAATATTTGTGTCAAATAATCACAGTGTGTTACAAGCACTTAGAATAATATCCCATTCATGAAAAGGGTAAACGTCATGAGACAGATTTAAATTTGGTTGAGGAAGCACTTGTAAATAATTTCCGGTTTGCTTCATTTTTGACCTACAAAAATCAATTTTTATGCTTCAATGAGATTTTTCTAACATAATTTAGAGGTATTTTCACAAGGGCTTAGAAAATATATTACTTTCAAAACACTGTATTATCCCCAATACCTACTTCTACATTTGCAAATAGTTGACATAATTCAGAAAAATTAAAATGGTGGTAATAAATTTCTACTGCTGTGAGGAAAATTGAACAGTACCAATAAAAGTCAGCTCCAAAGAATTAACCTGGGATGACTTTTGCACGGTAGTCATTGACTCTGAGTCTATACCTGTGTGAAAATCCTGCTGCACCATCTCTTCCTTGGCTATACAATCCCACACCCTGGATGCCTGACATTCCAGAGCAAGTGAGAAGTATGGCAGTAATTTAAGAACCACCGAGAAAAAAAGAAAAATGTGTCCAGTCTTGACCAAGAATATGGGGTGTCACTATTTGCTAAAAAAGTTTTTCTTCCATATGCATACTGGTGATGATCTCGTGTGATCATAATCATCCAATCATCATGATATGAGAATGAAAAATACAGGGCCTCATCATTTGAGCCTTTTCACCTTATTTCCAGGTAGTGATTTAGCTAGAGTGAACGTACTTAAGCATCTAAAACATTATTTCCTCTTCCAGGCATAGTTTCAATAAAAAGCTTATAAGAAAACAAATCATAGGGATGTCTGTTTTTCAAAATGTGACTACATAAGCTTGAGCTACAGTACTATAAAAATAGCTAAAATTTATCAAATACTTACTTATGCCTTGGACAGTGATAAAAACTTAAAAAGCATGTTTAAGTAATAATTTAATTGCATTTTTTTTTTTTACTTTTCTTGGCCTTCCTGTCAGAAGTGCTAATTGACATTTGGTACAGTTTGCAAAGCTTTTGTCTTCACAGTTTTTAGTTATATCAGGAGAAAGTTATGGATAGAAATAGCTCTATTTGGGGGAACACAGGATGGCTCAGCGGGTTGAGCATTCCCATTGCAGCCCCAGGGTCAAAGGATCAAATCCTGGTCCTGGCCCATGTGACCCATCTGCTGAACTGGTGTATGCTCCCCAGCTCAGTTTGGTTTCTGCCAGGGTAAGCTTCGCAAGTGGGAGGCCCCTGGTTTGGCTCCCATCGGGAGTGTGCTTCTCATGTGGGAGGCCCCCAGATCACTGGGGCGCATCTCCCATGAGGGGGGGCACCTGCCTGGTTCCTGCCCTGTGCAGCCCCACACCCACCTGTGGAAGAAAACTACGGTATGTTGAAAACCGATGACGTACAACTATGGAGACTGCTCTGGGGCCTCCTCCTTCTCTCTTTCTCTGCCTTTCTCTCTGGCAAAAAAAAAAAAATTCTTAAAAAAAAATCTATATTTTAAGGTATAATCTAGTAAAAGTCTTAAGAGTGATAGTGAATGTAAAATGAACAGAATGGAGGAGAAAGTCACTTCTAGATGGATAAGAAAACTTCACACAAATGCTGCTTCAGCTGAACCTTAAAAGATGAATAGAATTTGGATTGGCAGATATAAGTGCCAAGTGAATACAGGGAAAAGTGAATATTCTGTGACTAGGGCAAAAAACTAATATTTTGGGAAAATGTGGAAAGTTAACGGAAAGGAAGAACTTTGGGGTCCGGGGCTTGAGGGCTGAAATGCTACAGTGTATTGAGTGAACTTCATTTAAAGTCACTGGAAATATCTGTTATGTTCTTGGGAAAGCTGTGCAAAGCAGTGGCATGCAGAATGTATTGTGCTAAGGATTATCTCACAATTGAACTATTATTCTAGACATGAGACAAAAGTGACGTGACTCTGGAGGTATTAAGGAAGGAGGTAAATGCTCTGTTATGTAGTGCTTAGTCATTGGCTAATGTTTTTAAGATGTCTTACATGATTAGGAAGAGTATTATTTTTGCTCCTATTATAAAATCATTGTTCACTTTATCATTTTTTTAAGAAAGCCACACAGTACAAAACCATGTATACGTTTAGAAAATATATCATCTTTAAATTCATTTCTCCCTACAAATTTTATGTCATATACATTTAGCATTTGCATATAACATTTATGCAGTAGATTGGAATATATTAGAATATTTAATGAAAACATATTTTAAACACATGAATAAATTCCTTGCATACTTCTAATAGAAATCTGTATAATTACAGTATCTTACTATATTTGTATGGCAGGTCTATTACATATTCTTTATTTAATGACACCTTACTTATGACATAATGTTGTGGTATAATTCTATATAATTTCTTCAAGATCAAACAGGCTGAGACACGTTTATTTGCTCTTAAGAAAAAGGCTAAGAATGTATTTGAACTTACCAGAAGGACCTAGAGAAATGAACTCTTAGTGTCAAAAAACAGAAAACTGAAGAAAAAAAATAGCTACTTCAACTTTTTTCTAGAATTATCTCTGCTTTAAAAAAATCTAAAAGGTGAGAATTTCATACTAGATATGTTCCATCTACAAGAAAATACTGTTATGGGAAGTATAATATCTTAAATACTGTTCAATATTTTGTCAAAAAATTGGATAATTGTATGTGTTATTAATACCAATATATTTGTTAATTTTATAACAATGCAACTGCAAGAAGATTAAGATCCACAATATAAGTTTATAATAAATTACTAAAGACTAATTAAAACTTCCCAATCTTCCTGATTATAAGCAAGATTAATTTTACCTATTTTCCTTTATACATTCAATCTATTCTACAGAAAATTAGGTAAAAATTAATAATTATTGATACAATAAGTTAAGATCAATGTCAAATATTCTGAAAACCAAGAATAAGCTGAACAACTTTCTCCTGTTTTAAATATCTGTTTGTCTTGTACACAGCTGTTTTATCACAATTTGGGACTTATCTACAGTGAAGTTTTCAATAAAGTGTGTTGTATACCCTTAAAAAGATAATTTTTACAGAAGCAATATTCCCACATTACAGAATGCATCAGGGACAGAAGCATCTTGGTCCTTTCCACTGATATTTTTATGGTACTTTTTCATAACAATGCATCATGTAAAAACTGATTATTTTTTCAGGAACTATGATCAAAGTCAGTTTTTACTCTGACTCCGTCTACATGTATTATATTGGTGCTCACAACACATTTTTGTCCCTCTAAATAACTTTAATATTTACATAAGTTTTGGGCACACCGAACATGTTCATCTGGGACTTCCATTCTAGACTGTCTAGAAGAGACCCTTCTTCTAAAAGAGGCATGTCCAATCTTTTGGCTTCCCTGGGTCACACTGGAAGAAGAGTTATCTTGGGCCACACATAAAACACACTAGCACTAACAATAGCTGATGAGCTTAAAAAAACGCCCCCCCCCCAAAAAAAATCTCATAATATTTGAAGAAAGTTTATAAATTTGTGTTTGGCCAAATTCATAGCTATCCTGGACCACGTGCAGCCCACGGGCAAAAGTTGGGCAACCATGCTCTAAAGTAAAGCTCTGATTCTGACTTCCAAGAATTCATTTATATTGAAGTTGAAGTGACCAATTTAAAGTGAGGAATAATCTTTCGTGTTCCAGGTAGAATAGATAGATAAGTCCAAAAGCTTTTCTGACATTTATACAGATCTTTTTTTATTTTTAATCATCAGCTTGGTTTACATAAAATCAACCTATTCTTCAAAAGTGTCCACACCTCCCTTGGATGGTTATATTGTAGTTTATCTTTCTTACAGACTGTCAATATATTTATCTTTTTGGCAAAGAAAAAATATCTCATAGGATCCCTTGCTAAAGCATGGGAAGTTAGCAGAATATGTTAGAAACAAAGTAACAAAAAAACAGGCACTATCATTCTCACAAAGTAGCTTTAAAAGCACTAGTTTCATATAGTAAACAGCATTTGAGTGTTCAAATCTAATGTATACTTTTGGTTTCCGTTTTTAGGGTTGCAAAGTTCATATTTATTCTCTACATAGTGATATCTATAAACTAAATTAACGTGATCTGGAAATGCTTATCTTAAAAATAAATTCTATGACAATATAGATTATTTTGTTTGTAGGCACCTTACCATGTGAATCAATAAACATACTGAACTAATAACACTATCATTGAACTAGTAATACTATAAATCATTTCATTCCACTACACCACCAAATTAGGATAAAGTTATACTGATTTAGTCATATTTAATTTAGAAATCTAGGGCAAAAGGTACTCTTAGGCTTCAAATTTTCAAATGTTCACTTCTCTACTCATCATTTGACCCCATGTTACTGTTTCTATTAATAGAAATAAAACTTTCTTAGAAATTTATTTTTTTATTTCACCTGTAGGCTAATTAAAATGCTTTAGGTTTAAATTACATAACCATTTCTGTGACTATCAGAAATAACATAGGTGTTTGGCTTCTATCATTTATTTAATTATGGGAGAATGACCCAAGGTTATTATGCACTTATTAACAGTTATGAAAGAGTGAGGGTGAATAAAGCCTTAAACTTCATATATATGTATATATATATATATACATATATATGAAGTTTGTATCTATAGAAGTTGAAGAGATCTTTAAACCTAAACCATAAACAAATACATATATTTTGTTGGCTTGGACAAAATAATTTAATAAATGATAGTAGACAGTTTATACCTAATATTGTGGTGTTAGAGTCATGTATGTGTTAGTATGAAAATATATCATCTTACTTACCAAATATTTAAAGGATTAGTATAGGTCTTTTTTATTATACTGGAAACATGATTTTTTGTTGTTGTTCTTGATATTGGTATGGCAGTTTTAAATAGAGTACCGTGTGGGTCTTTGATGCATTCTTCTGCAGAGTTTTTGCCTTTATTTTGGGAGCAATGGCTTAAAAATGCCACCAAAAAAAAGGGTTAACAAAGTAATAATAATTAATTTTGTTATCAAGAATATGAAAAATGTAAAATAGCACTAAAGATTCTTATTGAATTGAGTTGGGATTCTATTCCTTTTTTTTTTTTTTAAGATTTACCGTACTTGTTTTTTTTTTTGTAATTGTTTTTCACAGAGCGAGAGACAGAGAGATGGGGGAGAGCCCATAGCAGTCTCCTTAGTTGTACATCATCAGTTTTCAACGCGGTTTTGTTCCATAAAGATGGATGGAAGCTGCACAGGGCAGGAATTGGCCAGGAGCCTCCTGCACAGGAGGCATGCCCCTGCAAACTGGGGGCCAAACTGGGGGACTCCTACAAGGAAGGCTTGCCCTGGTGAGAACTCACCTGAGGGCACACCCCAGTTCAGCATATGGGTTTCCATAGGCCAAGGCCAGGACCAGGACTGGGACTTGATCCTCAGACTCCAGGGCTACAAAGCCAGAGCTTAACCCACTGAGCCATCCTGGCTTCCACGAGCTGGGATTTTTACAGCTTTGTCCCAAGTTTATGCAAGCAATGCTTATTTATCATTTATTCCAATTACTTTATTTCCAATTTCTTTAGGTAAATTTTGATATTTTTTATGGTTTCTTCACTTGAATAGTCACATGATTATTATCACCTATATGTTTCTTAATTAATGCATTTAATGCTCTAAATTTTACCTCAAACTACCAGTTTCAGTCACTGCAAGGTTTGATATTTCATAAATTTTATTTGTTACTTCACTTTGAATACTTGTTTAAGCATCGTTGTTAGGGTATTGGATGTAAAACCAGAGGGCACAACATAAATTAGGATAATTGGAGAACAGGTTAATAATGAATTATTTAGGGGAAGCCGGGATGGCTCAGTGGGTTAGGTGCTCATTTTGCAGCCCCGGGGACCAGGGGTCAAATCCCGGCCCTGGCCCGTGTGGACCCATGTGCTGAACTGGGGAGTGCCCCCAGTTCAGTTCTCACCGGGGCGAGACCCCGGCCCAGTTCCTGCCCTGTGCAGCCCCGCACCCACCTGTGGTATAAAACTACGTGGAAAAACTGATGATGTGCAACTATGGAGACTGTTCTGGGCCCTCCCCCTTCTCTCTGTCTCTGTCTCTCTCTCTCCCTCTCTCTGTCAAAAACAATAAAAAAAAATCTTTAAAAAATAATGAATTATTTAAAAGTGGTGGTAGAAAACCATAAGAATAGTGTAATGACATGGCTTGTCACAGCAGTGCCAAAGGGGCAAAGTGGTGCTAGTTCATGAGGTTGTAAATTCACACAGTGATACCCTTGGAGCTCAGAGCAGGGTAGATAGAAAGGGATGATAAGAGTAGATGGTGAAAGTGAAGAAGCTAATTGAAGCTTATGGCATATTTTCTAACAATATGGAGTTATTCTTTGTAACTTTATATTTAAATTGGTTTTTAATAATAAAATGGCCAGAGTATTTGATATCTATCATTCCAGTTGTTTGAAATTTGATGAAACTACCTGTGTGACCGAATAAATTTTACATTATCAACGTGTTGCATTCTGTGCTCACCACCCAGAGTCTGTTCTCTTTCCATCACCCTATATGTGATGCTCACACACACACACACACACACACACACACACACACACACACACACTCCCTCTTTACCCTCAGGTAACTACTAAACTATTGACTGTGTTTATGAATTTTTGTTTCTTTGTTGCTTTCAGTTTTATAAGCCTACCTTGTGTGCTTGAAAGGAAAGAATACCCTCTATTTGTTGGATAAAATATTTTCTACCAATATCACTTAGATCATTCTTCTTTTATTTATTTATGTTTTTAAGATTTATTTTTATTGTTTTTGAGACAGAGACAGAGAGAAGGGAGAGGGCCCAGGACAGTCTCCATAGTTGCACATCATTTGTTTTTCCAAATAGTTTCATTCCACAGGTGGGAGTGGGGCTGCACAGGTCAGGAACTGGGCCAGGGTCTTCACCCCACTGAGAACTGAACTGGGGGCACTCCCAGTTCAGCATATGGGTCCACACGAGCAGTGCCTGGGATTCGATCCTCGGTCTCCAGGGCTGCAAAGTGAGCGCTTAACCCACTGAGCCATCCCGGCTTCCCCATGATCATTCTTCTTAAATTTGAATTAAAAAGTATATATCAACACTAATTTTAATTGCTCTCTAGAACAGTATATATCTACATGAATTTTACTTTTTATCATTTTTTAGTTGAACTGTTGAATATTTTCATAGAGAACATATTTGATGTGGGTAGTTATTTTCCTTTAACTTTTTGAAGTTATATGCTATATTCTGACAACTATTTTATTACTAAGCAATCTGTTTCAATCTCATTTGTATTTTTATGTAATCTTCCTTTTCTTAGACCCTTCATTCTCTTAATATTTGACAATCTATGTTTTACAAACAGTGTGCCTAACAGGGTACTGAATTTTATTTTTCTGGCTCAGTAGTTATAATGTGAGGATTTAGTTATTTCTTCAAATCTGAATTAAGAAACAAAATGTCCAAAAAAAAAAAATCACAACCTTAAGCTAGAATTCTTTCAAATGTTGTTTTTCCACTATATGTTTTATGTCTGTATTCAGGGAATTCTATTCTTTTACTTAAGACTGAATGTCACAATATATACTTTTTCTAATTTTTTTATATCGATCTATTCTTGTTTTATATAATTTATTAATGCTTCATAAGTTTATCATTTGGAAACAAACATACTTTAAAATCTTTTTTCAGGCTGTCAAGTTATTTTGATGTAATGTTATAATTATTAATATATTTGGCTTTCATAGTATTAGCTGTCTTCATGTTTTCACATCATAGCTTATAGGACAATCTTAAGTAGCTGTCCCTCAATCATTCACTATTACTCTATTTGTTTTAACATCCCTCTCCACAGTTCCCTTGCATAGTGGTTATACATTGAACTCCAATGTTTCAGAATGGAAACCCAGATCTCACAGTAGCAGTTCAAAGTCCCCGTACTATGGTATTATTAGAAAATCAATGATTTAAAGGCCCATCCAATGATTTAGCTCAGCATCTAATTGTAATCTTAGGCCTTTATCTCTCCACTTCCTAAAATCATTTTTATACCTCTTGTCACACATGAGAAATCACAACATCAAACTCTGAGTTTAAACCTTACTTCACTCCTCAAGAGTATAAGAGCAATTATGAACATTATATGAGCCAAACTCAGTCATATAATTTTCACTGCTTCAGGACCTAGAACACAATAGGGCAAGGGCTTCAGCCAGGCTCAATTTACTCTCTGTTTGGTTTCTACCTTGCCTATCATTTTTCTTTCTAAGATTTATTTATTGTTTGAGAGAAGGTGAGAGAGAGAGAGAGAGCAAGAGAGAAGAGAGGATGGCTCAGAGCACTCTCCATAGTTGTATATCATTAGTTGTGACATGGTTTCATTCCACGTCGGTGTGAGGCCACACAGGTTGAGAACCAAACTGGGGGCTCCCCACATGGGAGGAAAATCCTTTGCCACCATCCTAATTGTTACCAGTTGCACTGCAGTTCAGCACAGGGGTTATTTTGAGGCAAGTGCCCAACTGCTAAACTATCCTGGCACCCCTCTCTTTTTATATATTTTTTAAAGTTCATTTATTTATTAATTTTTGACAGAGAGAGAGAGAGAGAGAGAGAGAGAGAGAGAAAGAAAGAGAGAGAGAGAGAGATAACTGAACTGGGGTCACTCCCCAGTTCAGCATATGGGTCCCCATGGGCCAGGGCAGCGATTCGATCCTCGGTCCCTGGTCCCCGGCGCTGCAAAGTGAGCGCCTAACCCACTGAGCCATCCCAGCTTCCCGCACCTCTCTCTTTTTAATACTCTATCTGTCATTGCCAAGGATTTAGAGTTTGGGTAGGGGAACTGCTCAAAGTATGACCAAAAGTATTTCAGTCTTTAAACACAGACCTAAAACTAGTTCCTTTTCGTATTTAATGAATGTTGATTCATATAGTTTATATATCAACTATAATTTTCCATTTTATATTACATTGTATTAACCAGTTAATAGTACATTGTTTGATTTATATATGTTATTATGTTATAGTGCAACTTCTTTCTCATTACAGTTTTATGCATACTTTTTAATGTTGGTCACACATATTTACCTTTGCAATTGTTTGTGGCAGTTTTAAATTTTTTCTGATTATTTATTTACATACACTGACATATATGTTTTCTCTTCCTCTTTCTCTTTAGGATATTTGAGATTTTTAAAAAATATTTAATTTCCCTATAATAAATTACAGCATGCTTTCAATTGGTTCAAGTTACCTTCATATTTTTTACGTAGAGAACATGATACCCATCCATGATAGATACAGATATAGACATAGATGAAGATCTAGCTATAGATATAGATGAGATGTAGATGTTGACATAAAATTGTTCATTGGTTCATTTTCAAGTATTTGTGTTTGGTTTGTATTGTGAATAAGTTATTTAGTTTGATGTTTTCAAAATAGGTATTCTTATCATTTAAGAGAAGTAAAAATATTTTATGTTTATCTTGTATTACCACTCATAGTATCTGTTATTAATTGACTTGATGTTTGTTAATTTTATTGTTTTTCAGCGTCTAATGATATCTGCCAAAATGACGATTTAACCTCCCTTCTGTTTGCTTCACCTCTTAATATAGTTTGCCTGTCTTATTTCATCTACTTTCAGAAATAAAATAAAAGATGTGACAGCAGATATTTTTCTCTTTAGCATACTTTAAAAGGATTATTTTTACTTTCAATTTACTGTGAAATATGATAAAGTATATTTTGATTGAGTTAGCTGTTTTTCCCTTGTTTATTTATTTTCAATATTTAGTTTTACATTGAAAATGGATGAAAAAAGACGTTAACTAACAAGTACTTGAATTCATAATTATTATCAAAGTCATATATTAATGATGATGATGTAAAAATAACTAATAAATCCTGGGTCTGTCATGTACCAGGTCTGGGTCTTTATCATGTACCAGGTAGTGTTCTAATATATCAAAATATATTAACTCATTAAGTTCTCATAAAATTTCCATGAGTGGGTACATTTATAATCCATATATACAATATGATAAGAGAACTGAGGCACAGCAAGATAAGGACCTTTTACAAGATGATAGATCTACTACGTACTGGTATAGACTATGTATTTGTGTTTAATCTAGAGATCTTGCCTTCCAAACACTTGCATATGGACGTGAAATTTTGTAAATAACAAGATAAATTGATTAGGCATATTTTGTTTTAAATGCTTAATTGCAATTACTTTAATTTTTTTCATAACACTACCGTATATATTTTTGTAACTGGTGATCCATTAATTTGATAATAGAAGCACTATATCTAAGTTAAAATGTTGAACTAGTTAAAATTCATCAAGCTATATTCTAGGAAGCAAAATAATTTCAAAACATGAAGCAATGATGAGTTCATCTCTCTTTAAAGTAAAATCAGTGTCTAAATTGCTAAGGGACTCACTTCCCTCGTCCACTTTTAGATTTTCAGTTATTTAAGTTTATGTAAAATTTTACTACAACCTGGTCCACAGTCAATTCATAATAAGTACTTTGGGGCACTGGACAAGTAAGCCCCTTCAGAGAAATAAAGAGAAAGCAAAACTTAGAAATTAAGAAACATCCTGATTATTCTCGAAATCTTCCAAGTAATTCATGCCAAAAGTGCCTTACCGGCACACTTGTCTCTCGAACCATATGAAGTCATCCCTTTCAGCTTGCTGACACTTCCAATACTTTAATTGGGACACCAACCCCTTATTATATTTTGCTTCAGGGATCCAATAGAACCTACAGAAAATTTTAAATTGAATAGCCCTCAGGACAGTTTCTCCAGTGTGCTCCATGATAACTGATGAATATGCTTGCCTTAATTTTTATTTTAAATTGGTCCTTTTCTCTTTGCTCCTTATTTTAAATTTTAAATTATTTCCTGCATCATTCCATTAGATAGCTGTCCTCACTTTATTAGGTTTTAGGTATTCTTCTATTTAACTTTAGTAAGTGCTAAACTGTAAAAAAAATAAATAAGTGCTTAATTCAGCAAAGAAGAAGAAATTCCTTTCAGGTATAGATATCTTAAAAATCATAAATGTATTTTGTTAACTTAAATGATATAACCTGGATTGTCAAATGAGTCATAAAAGAATAATCTTAATTTGGTAAAGATTCTAGAAATATTATAAATGTGATTATAATCTAGTGAACTTACTAGGATTTTCCTATAAAGTCTTGTTTTAACAATGCAAGGGATAAAAATAGATGATAAGACACAAAAATTCAAGGAATGTTAATTTTATAATACTAAATATATATAATTTAGAATATATATAGTTGACTATTGTAACTTTTTCTTAAAAAAATCACTGCTCTAAATAAAACCAAAAAAAGTTGATATATGAGGAAAAAATGTTCATATAAAACATTTAATATTTTTAAAGACAATACGGTAGAGTTTATTATATATAGACTATATATCTATACCTATATCATCATATCTATCTAATCTATATATATTAGAAGAAATGTTCAAACCACCACTGTTCATAATGTCAAAAATATATCACAATCAACAAGCAAATGGATAAACAGATTACTTTATATTGACAAAGTGAAATATTGAATAATGATGAAATAAATAAACAATAATTATACATAAAGTATGAATAAATCCAAATAACACAATGAATGAAAACAGAAAGTCCCTGAAGTTTTCATGCAGATTAATGTTTTTAATCAAATTTGAAAACAAGCAAGCAAATAATATATTTGGTAGGTAAGATAAATATATTTACAAAATTATAAAAACAGTAATAAATTAATAAACACAAAAATTCAGATGGTATCTATGGGGGTGTGGGACACAGGAGGGTTGACTAGAGAAGACCATGCAGATAGGTGATAGGTATAAGTTATCAACCAAGTTTTAACTGAATTAAAAGAATCCAAGTACCGGTATTGTCCATTGTTGGCAACATGCAAAGAAACAAGGACTTGAAATAAATTTTATGCATCTGAAATATAAAAAAAAATTATTGAGAAATATAAGAGAAAAACTGTAAACTATATTCTGTTCAAAATGGTGGTCAAATGCAAAGAAGTTTCTATAGATGATAATTTGAACACGCATGTGAAATATGGTTACTTAAAAAGAAGACTATTAGAAGTTCAAAGATGAAAGATGCCTGAGAAATTATCTACCCCAATCTCTTTGTTTTCAAGATAGAGAAATTAAGTTGAAGGCTTTGGGTTGGGTGCTAAATAAAAATATGTCATGTTTCTCAAGTTCACAAAAGGTGTATTTAATGGCAGAGGAAAACATTTAGGATTTTTGTTGAACTATTATGACTTCATGAATTATCAGCTAAAATTTTTCTAAGAATGCTCTCTTGTAGTTAAAATTTCTCTTGTTATAAGCCTCAAAATTCATGCTACATAAACACAAGGTCTGCTTTTTTTAATTACATAAAATTATATAAATAATTAAAAACCTGCCAATATAACCCTGGCAATTTAGATAATATGTAGTCAATGACAACATTTTCCTAAAGATTATTAACCATCAAACTTAGAAGATATCCTAGGATATAATATAGAATCTGTACATTATTTGTTTTTCTCAGTTTGCAAATATGAATGGAGGAGACAGACTAAAGTGCCTAGGACTGTCCTTGTTCCTACCTTTCCATGCAAAGAGAAATCAGGGCAGTTTGAAAACTCCTGAATTAGAAGAAAAGCACTAAATGTGTACATTGATAAATACACTCTAAAAACAATTATGTCTAAAAGACCCTTACTAAGGCAATGTGTAAAATATGAGTATAATAATGACTAAGACAAATTCTACCCTCATCAAGTAGAATACTCCACTACAAAATGAAAAAAATATATACATACATTTGTGTTATTAATACTATGAGTGTGTATGAAGATCTATAAAGAGTAAAGGTCTAAAGGAGAAGCACAGCTAAAGTCATATATATTGAGAACAAGGAAGGAGTCTTCTGAGTTTAATGAGAAAAATGAGGCAAAAAGTATTTATGTTCGGTATTAAAAGAGAGACCTAGGTTAAATATCTGTCAACAACAGAATTCTAGAAAAGGGACAAATACAACAGGAGGAGGCATAAAGATAGGAAACTAGATCATGCCTCCCCCTTCTTTCTGTCTCTCTCTGTCACTGTCTTTCTCTGTCTGTCAAAAACAATAAAATAAATCTTAAAAAAAAAAAAAAAGGAGGAAGCCGGGATGGCTCAGTGGGTCAAGCACTTGCTTTGAAGTCCCAGGTACCAAGGATTGAATCCGGCCCCGGCCCATGCAAACTCATATGCTAAACTGGGGTGTACTTCCCATATGGGAAGCCCCCAGTTCACTTCTCAACCCCCGGGTTGGCCCCTGGCTCACCGGTGCATGCCTCCCAAGCAGGAGTTCCCTGGCCCAGTTTCCACCCTGCATGGTCCTCGCCCACCTGTGTGGTATGAAACCATGTTGAAAACTGATGATGTGCAACTATGGAGACTGCTGTGGGACCTCCCCCTTCTCTGTCTATCTCTGTCTCTGTCTCTCTCTGTCAAAAACAATAAAATAAATCTTTAAAAAAATTAGATCATGCATATAAGAAAGAATAATACATTTTCCTGAAAGATGAAATAGTGAAATTATTCTCTGGATGCTGTTTTACCTTGAATTTCTGCTTTTAGAGGAAGTAATGACATAGAATAACACCTTCAGAATAAATCACTACGGATTTGAGACAATAGACACTCCATAGTAAAGCAAGAACCAAACAAAAAGCTCAAATTACCCAGTCAATTTCTAACAAAATCTCAAGATATAACAGGACATATTCTCATCTATCCAAGTTGAAGGGAACTGTGAAGTAATGACTCATTTCCAGCTCTATGATTCTATTTAAGAAATATAATATCTAATGAGATAAGCATAATCTCTTATTCCTTTAGTATCAATATCAAATAACTAGGAATAAAAATAAGCATTAAGGAAAATACTATCAAAACACAAACTTTCAAAAAGTGCTACAAATTTCTAATAATAAATATCAATATTTTGAAAATAGTGGTTTAAAATTTAACTCAAATGCATGTTAATACCATTGATTCTTTCAAAATTATCTTAGCAAGTCATCTCATGATTTTCAAATTAATACGTTACCCCCAAAGAATGGAAATTGTTTTAGAAATATAGCATATATTTTTAAAATAGGCAAACTATTTAACAATATATCAAGTTCCATTTGCTCTTGGTGTTCTTTATTATTCCTTTGTGGTTGAATACCTTCATAACAAAGACTAATATATCTTCCGCTTCAACATTTGTTCAATAAAAAGAATATATATGTAAATTAATTTATGAATGGACTTTATTTTCTATATATAACCTTCAATGCATGTATTTGCTGAAGAAAGTACTATTTCACTTCTGTGACTTGTAAATAGTCTTAATTGTATTCTTTGTCTCATGTCTTCTGGGTTAAAAAGCCTTTCCTCTTTTAAAGACCAAATTAAAGAAATATAACACCTGCTAATTGATTAGGAATTAATAATTTCTTATTTTGCATTACATCAGCACTTGATTTATAATATTGACTCAAACTTTGGTTAGTCGCATATAGGTCTCATAGACTGTAAATTATTTAAACACAATAAAATGTTATATTTGCATGTGTTTCCTATCAGACACCATAACAAAATGTTTGAGTGAATGTACACATGTATATAAGTGCCTAAGTGTATATGAGTGTGTGTGTATATGAATATGTACATATATACAAATTTAAACCATGTTCATATCTATTCATTTTTTTTAAGGCTTATTTTACTGATTTTTGACAGAGAGAGACAGAGAGAAGAGGGAGGGCCTAGAGCAGTCTCCATAGTTGACATTTTTTTCCACATAGTTTCACTCCACAGGTGGGCACAAGGCTACGCAAGGCAGGAACTGGGCCGGGAGCCTCCCACATAGGTCCCAGCAAGAACTGAACTGGGGGCACACCCCAGTTCAGCATGTGCATCCACATGGGCTGGGGCTGGGATTCGATCTTCGGTCCCCGGGGCTTCAAAGCAAGCGCTCAACCCGCTGAGCCATCCCAGCTTCCCCCATTTTTTATATACACTAGTAAAACCCAGAGTAAAATGTATTTGAGTTAGATATTATACACAGATTGAAGTAAACGAATCACAGGTCACTTTCAGCTATAAACATTTATGATAATGAAGAACAATTATATTTATCAATGATTTTCAACACTGACAACATTGCAATCACTAATATAATGCTTTCAAATAAAAATTTTCAGGTCACTTTTCTGGGGATGATGAGGTAGGAAGCCCAGAGCAGTTCTCATGATTTCAATTTGGGGTAACTGAAAATTTTATTATAAAGCACAGCTAGGATTCATAACCACTGTTATGTATGTACAATAGACGCATACTCGTATATGTCTGTAATACTTGTTAACTTCTCATCATTTTCACATTTACTATTCCACAGAACTTGCACATTCTAGTCATAAATATTTTTTCTTTGCTTACTTTCTTATTTAGTAGATGCTTAAACCTAAGAATAGTTTAAATGGTATAAAATGCTTTCTGCTGAAAGAAAAAGGAAGTGTGTTCAATTACAGCTTACACTTATTCAATAGAAATTGTACCCAATTATAAGACACTTCAGAACTTGAGTGCCCTGGTTTGTACTGAGTTTTATTTGAGGAATTATGGGCATAATTTTCTTTTATTTATTTATTGTTTTATTGGTTTTGTATTTTTGTTTTTATTGGGTTTTTTTATTGTTTTTGAGAGAGAGAGAGAGACAGAGACAGAGACAGAGACAGAGAGAGAATTGAACTGGAGGAACTCCCCAGTTCAGCATATGGGTCCGCAAGGGCTGGGGCCGGGATTCGATCCTCGGTCCCTGGGCCTTCGAAGTGAGCGCTTAACCCACTGAGCCATCCCGGCTTCCCCTTGTTTTAATCTAGGTATTTCTTCAAAAGAGGATGGTAAATACAGGAGTATAAATATGTACATAATTTATTAAAGAACCATGTGTCCATTTCTACATACTTTTGAGCAATATTTATTTTTATTATGAATGAATATTCTTCATTGTATATAACATTATAGTCTTCAGGTACTTAGCATGTTTTATCTTGAGCACTCTTGCATATATCACAAAATATCACATATTTGAAGTATTTGCTGGGTTCCCCTAAATCAAGACCATTTCTCTCTCAACAAGGGAATGATTATGTAACTGATATACATGGATCATTATAAAGTATGAATGCTCTTTTTTTCTAAAGATCACACATTATTTTTAGTAAATAGGACTATTTGCCATCACTGTGGTTAACCAGATGGTGGCTCCCTGTCAGATTTACTAAACTAGAGAGTTAAATACATGCATTCTGGCATAATATTCCCAAGGTAGTCTCTATTTCATCTTTCTGTTTTCTAATTTCCATCTATTTCAGTTGGAAATCACTTCTGTAAAAAAAATAATTGGCTTTGCTTTTCAGCACTAAAATGTTTGCCTCAGGTTTACACTGTCTCTTAAATTAAGACACACAAAAACAATATCCTAACTTTTCCTCTCCCTCTATCTTATTGTTTGCAAATGTTCTTTCATGATATTTCTTACTATTATTTTCAATAATCCCACACTTTCTCTTTCTCTGCATATTATTTTTATTTAATGTTTTTCTTTTACTACTTTTACCCCTCACTTTCATCCCATTTCATTCTAAAGGAATGTTCTGCAGCCTAGGGTATAAATTCAGAATTACACCTAAGCATATCCTCATAAATGGAAGGAAAAAAATTAGGAAAACAAAACTTTTTGGACAACAATGTCTTCATCAGCAATGGTATCTGTACAAAGGAGAGAATGCAGCCCCCCAAGTATGCTTCCAGAATGATTGCTTTATAAGAATGTTTAATTTTTTATTATTTGTGCATATAAAAATTCATTTTTATAAATGTATATGTGTCACAATACCCTTCAATTAGTACTTTTTATTTTTATCTTTTTTGTTTTGTTTTTTGTTTTGCTCTTTAGGGCTCTATATTGTACAAGTGTTCTGGTGTCTTGAACTTAGGGATTGTATCCTATTGTCACTCCGAGATGGTCTCCAGAAAAACTGCAGAAAAGGATAGATCTTCCCCATTGTCCTTTGTTCATCAGTGTTGTGTAGGATACTTTTTATCAATACAATGAAAGGAGAAGAAAAAATAATCAGAGAAAAGATGTTCAGTTGTGAACTTCTTGACTTCACATTCTCTGATCTATGAAGAGTTCGTTAGAAGCCAATCAGAAGTAATACTCATATCAAGGCTGATTACTACAAAAGTAGTAGAAGACGTGAGCTCAGAATGCAATGCCAATGACTATCAAAATTCTATTGGAAACTCAGGCCAAGCATATTTCAGAGCGAAAATGATAGGGGGAAAGGCTCATCTTTAAAAGGCTACTTTTTAATCTTTCTGTTGTCTTTCCAATTTCTGGACTAATCACTCTTTTAACTAAGGGCAGACAGTTTTAAGGATGAGGTGCCTCTGACCACTCTACTAGCTGATTATCTTAAAATTCCTTCCCTATTTGTTAATTGTAGACATTATACTCTTACTATCTTTTCACACCATGAGAAAGCAATGTCCCAGGAATAAACAGCTAGGCAAAATGGGCCGCAGACCTTGAGGGACTAAGATAAGTTTTTTTTCTCAAGGACACCTTGTGCCTGGAACTCTAGGGTCTGCTTCATAAATTGCTACTTTTTATCTGTAAATTAAATCTGTCTGTCCTGGTCTACAGACCTTGGAAAAATGGCTCATAATCCAGCAAGGATTCTAACCTATCTAGTTTGAAAAACTAAATGAGAACTTCTGGATGGATCCCGAGACCCTTCCTTAGCTTTTAGCCCAGTTAAGGGGAGAGCTTTACAAACTTCAAAAGGCAGGGACAATGCCCATACTCAGCAAGAAGTAGATACAAAAAAAGAGACCTTCAGTTACTCAACTTCTCAGAGATTTATGGGGAATCAGATCTCTCAGGAGAAAAATAGGCAGGCAGTTAGAGCAGGGACATCTAAGGACCCCTCCCACAAAGTTCACATTGCTGGGATAATGAGCACTCTCTGCCACCCTTCCAGGAGAATCTACCCCAGAACAAATGGGAAGTAATACAATCAATAGTGCCTTACTCCTTTGGTGTTTACTCCCAAGGACCCCCAGGATCAGCTCCTGAAGATGAATCTTCCTGCCAAAATATTGCCTTGTATCACCAGTGTCCAATCCCTGGGCCCTCCTAGGCCCAGACCCTGGAGATGAATCTTTCTACCAAAACCTCCTGGCAAAAGGGAGATAAGACCCTAACCAGAATTAGCTGGTTACTGACATAGGCACAAACCATTAGACATTGTCCTTGGCTTGACCCCTAGCATCACTGTAATAAAATTATAAAAAAAAATAGCCAGAAAGGCTAGGTCCTTCTGTGGGTTTTTCTGTATGCATTCTGGGAAGGAACATGCACAATTAAAGAAGTGATGTAGGGAAAGCCGAGATGGCTCAGTGGGTTAAGCTCTCGCTTTGACGCCCCGAGGACCGGGGATCAAATCCTGGCTCTGGCCCAGGCAGACTCACATGCTGAACTGGGGTGTCCTTCCCAAATGCGGTGAGGCCCCCAGTTCAGTTTAAAAAAACACAAAAAACCTCTTATAAGAAGCAATGTAATAAACTCCTGTCAATCAGAACTGTCAATCGAAAGGCCCCATACCCAAAAGGGTATTCTCCTCTCCCAAGACAATAAAACTGTTCAGCCCCTTGTAATCAGCTTTTGAGTCACCATCTCTTGTTTGGACCTGCTTTCATCTCTTGGAAGTGTACTTTTACTGTTTTCTCTATCAATAAACTTTTCTTTCAACTCTGTACTTCAGTGTCCTGCTCAATTCTTTGTTTGGAACATAAAGAACCTGGATAAAGTGCTGAGGAGGACCAAACCCTCCAGTAACAAGAACATAGAGTAAAGATAGATTTCATAAAATCACTAATCATCATCCATGAGACAAGAGTTTCTGTGACAAAACAATGGTTAAGTTTTATGCATAACAACATATAGCAAATGAAGAATGGTGAGTTTCAGAAATATAAAACATGATGGTTGTTGTGTAGACCACAAATAGATTAATAGTCAACATCATGCTCTCCCTTCAACAATTACATTCTTCCAATAATTATAGAAAGTCTATCAGTTTCCAGAGCCTTTGGGGAAAAGCAAGCAAATCATGTATTTTTCATAATAATCAATACTTACTTAAGTCAAATAATACACTGAAACTAATCAAAATATAACAGGTGATTCTGAGTACAAATAAAAATGTACTGGGAAGCTGGGATGGCTCAGCAGGTTAAGTGCTCACTTTGCAGCCCCGGGGTCCAAGGATCGAATCCTGGTCCCATCCTGTGTGGACCCATGTGCTGAGCTGGGGTGTGGCTCCAGTTTGGTTTTCTCCAGGGTGAGCATCCCATGTGGGAGGACCTGATTTGGCCCCTGGCTCGAGGGGGTATGCCTCCCATGCAAGAAGCCCACAGCCTGGTTCCTGCCCTGTGCAGTCCCCGCCCATAGGTGTGGAATAAAACCATGTTGAAAAGTGATGACATACAACTATAAAGACTGCTCTGGGCCCTCCCATTTCTCTCTGTCTATGTCAAAAACGATAATTCTTTTTTTTAATTTTAAAAATATAATATCTGAGAATCTCCAAAAATATGAACACTATAGATTCATTAAATTTTTAAGTTATCAAATGTAAATCTATTAACAAGAAAATGTAAACTGAAATTGTCCCACTATACTAAAATTAATTGTATGATAATTTCAACCTTGGAAGAGTGTTAAATATATACATAAAGCATATATGATAACACTTCTGAAAAGAAAATGGCAAAAATGATATACCATATATAATTTTGTAATGTCTTTTATTTATACTTATCAGGAAAACAGTCTTAATTTATGAGTATTTTAAGTTCTACACTTTAGTTTAAAAGGTTATATGAGACTTTTAATCCATTTTATCATAAAAAACTTATTGTGGTCATGAAATAAATGCCACTTAATGTATTCATTTATTTAAAAAACACTTACAAAATACTCATTATATATATGCCAGGTGCTGTGTTAGTGTGGAGTATACAACCACATGGAAGATTGACATGATCTTTTCTATACAATTTGCTAAGATATTACTGGTATATTAATGAAATTATGGTTATTTTCAGTACATAATCATAGATTAAAATGTTTCCATAATGTAATATTCTCAGTTACATTTTGTAATATCATGGAGACATTTACTCAAAATGCAAAATCTGTCACAGGAATCTAGCTCTTTCAAAATTAATAACAGAAACAAAAAATCACTTTGGACATTCTAGAGAAAAATGAGGAAATATTCCACTTTTTGTCTATCTGCCTCACTCAGTGACACCCTCCCCACCCCCCTTCCATGAAAAACCAGCTTCCCACTTAGCTGGGTGGGCCATGCCCTGACCCATGACCCCATGTTTATATCCTTTTGCTATAATTGATTTGATGAGAAATAAAAAAGTTTATAAAATGAACAGAAAATTCTAAATAACTTCACTGTGGGACAGTTAAGCAGTTTGCCAGGGAAAGAGAAGTCTTTATGACTTTAATCATAAGTTGTATATTTCTGGATTCATCAAACTCTTACTTAATTGCCAACATTTTTCAGCCTTTTTTCACATATCTGTGGCCTATATAAATGATAACTCAGTCTTCTGTCCCTGAAAAAATATTCACTACATTTTTTCCCTAGCATTTCATTTTTTTTACTTGTTTTTTGTTTGTTTTTTTATTTATTGTCTGGAAGAGGGCAAATTACCTGACGTTTTCTGCTTTTTCCCTGGGCAACACATTTGTAGAAATGTATAAACACTGAGATCCCTTAGCTTTTCTTTAACACTACCATAGTCTCTCTACTCAATCAGTTATTCCCTTCTTTCTGAACTAGTAAGTCTCACTATGCTTCTCAGGATTTTGACACCTCACATCTTTCCTCAGAGAAGGCAGAACATAACTATTATCTTCCAACACTCATCTTAAGCTCTTCTATCCTGTCATTTGGTAATATCATTCATAGAAAGCAACAAATGATGCTTGAAAGCGTTGTTAACCAACATTTAATGCAACCTTTATTATATGTTTATGTCATTTTGATTAATTAAATTGTGATATGACGCAATTTGATTTTGCTTAAATTACTTTGAGAGTTTATTATAATGACAGTAATGACAATAATACATAACTGGCTATATAAAAGTAACCACCTAAATTGAAACAGAATATTGTTGCTCATAAAAATCTTAAGATTAAGTCATTAAAATAAATAGTTACATATGCTAAGTATCTGAATTGGGAAAGAGAATAGTTTTCTCTCCTCTGTCTGATAACAGACACTGTATGAGTCACTCTAAATCTCTGCACGACTCAATTTCTCTACCTGTAAGAAACATATACAAAACAAACTATATGACTTGCAATGATACTCCCAGATTAAAGTTCTTTAATTTGAATTGTATACTGCCTTTGTAGCTTCATTAATTATTATTCTAAAACTAGTTAAGCACATATATTCTTGAATTATAAGAAATGCAAATGGGAATGGATATATTTCAGAAGAAAATTATATTCACGTTTAATTGATAAATATCA
>PVKE010014849.1:0-34961 GCA_004027555.1 Craseonycteris thonglongyai
GCTTTGAGGCCACGAGGACCGAGGATCGAATCCCGGCTCCGGCCCAGGCAGGACCCACATGCTGAACTGGGGAGTTCCCACAGTTCGGTTCTCTAGCTGTCTCTGTCTCTGTCTCTCTATCTGTCAAAAGTAAAATAGAAATAAATATGCACTGAAGATAAAAACAATTACTCTCTATAAATATAAAAAGATATAAAAAAAAAATTTTCTAAAAAAACAAAAAAAATGCAAGTTAAAATAGGCACAGTTTTCCTTCACCTATCAAATTAATAAAAATTAAAAAAAATAAACCAAACTCTCACACCCACAGCTGTTGGGGATGTTCACTGGCTTTCTGGAAAGTAATTCAGGAAGTGGTAACATGTACCAGGAATTAGACTCCTGGACTCTGTAATTCCACTTTTAGACATCTATTCTGAGCAGATAACTAGAAGACCTTATATACAAAATTGCCCACTGCAACATTATTTATAAAAGTTTGAATATCTATACACCCAACAAGTAGGAATTAGAAAAAATTATTTAATACATCCATGCAAATTTGTTATATTAAAGAGTTCTTAATGACATGTGTAGCTGCATATATATATTAAATGAAGAAAATAGAATATAAAATTATAGATTCAAGTATATATCAGCCACATAAAGAAAAATGTTTGGCACAAAACAACACAGTGTAATCTTTCCAAATGTGAACAGCATTGGCCTTGGGGTGGCTGGATCATGATTTCGTCAAAAATTCACCTTTTTGGTATTGTGCAAATTTAGTAAAATGAATAGGCACTGCTTTGATAATCACAAAAAATTGGGAACAGAAAGAATCAATTAATGGCTTAAGATCAACTAAAGATAAAACTCAGGCCATCATTTCTGGATAACCTTCTCCAACATAGTTCAAACTGTGTGAAACTAGCAAACGAGTAAGCAGACTTCCACATATACCACAGCTTGCCTTCTAGAGTGGGTTGATGCAAAAGTTACCTGGCTTGCAAGCTGAGGGTCCACAGTGCTTTACTGATTTTTTTTAAATAGCTGAGCCAGGTTTTCAGTTAATATTTTTAAATATAATATGGGAAACATATTTTATATCATAACCCTGTTACACATAAATATATACAACTGAAACAAATTTTACCCTTTTTATCTGCAAAGAATGTTATTTTCTACTCCACTCTGTTTTTTAAAATAGTACTCGTGAACCACAAAAGTGATTCTACAGCCCTGCAGCATGCTGTGAACCACAGCGAGAAAGACCCCGGGGAGCGAGGGGAGCCGGGCACCCCTTCTCTCGTGGGTCCGTCTGGGTTCTCAAATGTGTACACAGCATTGGAGCCACAATGGGTACTTGGTCAAGACTGGGTTGCAAAAAAAAAAGGATAAACATTAGAAGAGAAAGTGCATGATCTGTAGCAATCAAGAGGCAGGAGGTGCTGCAGACAGGTCCAGGCAGGTCCAGGCAGGTCCAGCCCAGAACAGCTTGAGGCCCAGGGCATTCCAGGGGCCCCTGGAAGCCGCCCTGGACCTGAGGACTTTACTCTTTCTAAGAGGCAACAGGTAGTTGCAGTAGTAATCTAGGGTAGTGCCGCAGACGATAAACTTGTTTTTGTAATATTAAACTTCTCCCAATCAAGCCTTGGCTCTATGGCACACTATGATCCACGATCCTCACTTCCACAGGACTTGGTACTATTTACCCTCGAATACCATGGGCTTTCTTTCTCCAGTGACTAGATCAGATCTGTTCTTTCCCCTTGCACCCATCTCCATGTGGAATCGCCTGACTTTGCAGGGTGGATGCTGCCTGTGGGAAGGACACGGGGAGGATTAAGCAGCCCCACGGCCAGGCACGTTAGCAGCACGTGGGTCTCTTGGTTGAGGGCTGGTCAGCTGGGGCCTCCATAAGGAAGACCACTGCTAGGGCCTGCATGCTTGTGTCCCCCATCCCCAAATTCATACGTTGAAACCCTACTCCCCAATGTGATAGTGTTTGGGAGGTGATTATGTTTAGATGAGGACATGAAGGTAGGGTTTCCTTTACGGGATCAGTGGCCCTCTGAGAAGAGACAGGAGAGAGCTTGCTTCTCTCTGCCACATGAGGATAGATACATGACAAGTCAGCAGTCTGCAGCTTGGAAGAGGACCCACACCAGAACACACCACGCTGGCACCCTGATCTTGGGCCTCCAGCCTCCACACTGCAAAATACGTTTTTGTTGTTTACAAGCCACCTAGTCTATGGTACTTTGTTATGCAGCCCAAACTAAGACAGACATGAGCAGCTGTCTCTTCATCTCTAGATGGGGCCCTGTTTAGTATAGGATGCAGAACTGCTACAAAAATAGTGTGTGTGGGGGGAGAGAGGGGGATGAATTCCAGAGAAAATGAGAAAACCCTGTCTGTACCACCATTTTTTTTTTTTTTTTAAGATTTATTTTTATTTTTATTTTTTAATAGAGAGAGACAGAGAGAAGGGCATGGGCCCAGAGCAGTCTCCATAGTTGACAGCATTAGTTTTCCATATAGTTTCACTCCACAGGTGGGAGTGGGGTTACGCAGGGCAGGAACTGGGCCAGGAGCCTCCCGCATAGGCCCCGGCAAGAACTGAACTGGGGGAGCTCCCAGTTCAGCATATGGTTCCACACGGGCCGGGGCCGGGATTCAATCCTCGGTCTCCGGGGCTGCAAAGCGAGCGCTTAACCTGCTGAGCCATCCCGGCATCCCCTGCACAACCTTTAAGAAAAATGTTCTCCTTCGGATCCTGGCTTCTCAAGATGTCACATGTCTACTCTGATGATGACAGTTAAGTCTCCTAAGGTTTTCAAGCCAGCCCAGTCTGTCTTCCTTCTGTGATCCTGGGCCAAGGAGGCCACGGCCACAGAGGGGGTGAAGGGAAGTCCAGGAAGCATGAGCCGTTACCATCTACCAAGCCTGAGCCAGGCGCTAGGGACCCCCAGCTCCTGTCCTCCCATGCTGCCAGGGCCCTCACTGGCTCTGCATGCAGAACCTTTTCTGGCTGAAGCCTGGCTTTCCCCACCTCCATCCGCACCCTGGTTCATATACTTGGCCTCTGGAAGCCCAGAAGAGGAAGGGTCCTGAACCCCCTGAGCCAAAGGATCAACTGAGCCCATTAACTGAGGAAATGCATGCAAAGTGGCTTGTGGAGAATGATAAAGTGCTACATGAGTATTTATTTGCTATCAGCACTATAAGTCTGTTCAATAGTTCTGTGCATACCTAGCAATATATAGAAAGAACCATAAAACTGGTCATGCTCTCTGACATGACCTTGTATTGTGGAATAGAGCCCGAAGACCAAGGCCACAGAAGAAAAAAAAAAAGAGGCAGAGATGCCCACTACAGAGGTATTCACAATGGCAAAATCCCAGGCAAGGTGCTACTGCTCAACAAGTGAGGAGCTGTTAGGCAAAATGTGAAAAGGCAACAAATATGCAAGTATTATACATTGTTGGAATGAGAAACAGAGAAATCCATCCCATATTAGGGAAAAAAGGACAAGGCAAAGAAGTGTGAATAACCCAATAGCAGCTAAACGACTAATGTTTGCAAAGTGAGTGTGATTTGCTTTGCATGTTTTTTGTTTGCATTTTTTTTTTTTTTTTTTTTTTTTTGCACAAGCATACCTTTGGGTGCAGGGGACTGCAGGATAGAGACTGCTATTCTTTGGCTTTAAAGTTGACGCAACAGAAACTTAACATTAGACAAAAATGCAGGATGCCAACAATAACAACAGGTCTCTGTGTGCCAGGGGCTCTGCTAAGCATTTTAGTCCTGGCAACAATGCCAGTGCCATCACTCCCACCCTCCAGATGAGGAAAGTGAGGCTCAGAGAGGTGCATGATTTGCCCTTGGTAACACAGGAAGTAAGGGGAGGTGCTGCAATTAAACACAGGTCGGCATGACCCCAGGGCCTGTCTTAACTATGGTTCTGCTTCCACTGTGTTTTGGAGGGCAGAATTTCAACCTGTGGGTAGAAATTACTGGAGGGACTATTTGAGCTGAATCTAAGAAGACTTAGATTTCCTCTCTTGTAGGAAGAGAGATCTGGAAAAGGAACAGGTCACCCTGGGAGGCAGTGAGCGCTGGGTCATGAGGAGCATGCATGAGGGGCCAGCTTCTGCCAGATATGCCCCAGGAGATGAAATCAGACCCCAGAGGTCCTTGGGAATGAATACCAAGGGCCTAAGATCTCAGTGAAGCTCTCAGCTATTTGGAACAAGAAAAAAAAGCTTGAGAACGATACCTTCCCTGCATTCAGTTCAGAAATTGCTGCCAGAATCTGCTGCCTGGATCCATCCGTCTTAATACCCAGCTCCTTCAAGTCGCCATCGGTAAGTGTGAGAAATGCTTCCATATCCACCTGGGAAGGAGAAGGAGGATTTTTGGCTGCCATCAGCTCAATGCCACATCTCTTTTTTTCCAACCACAACAGACATATCATGATCATGAACTATTAGTGCTTATTAGTAGTAAATTAATTATGCCTTACTATGTCCAATCCCTGGCTTTATGCTAAAAGTTTAGTTGAAAATACCATTAGGAACTTACTGTCCTCAGTTCTAGCCTTGGGATATTCAGGATAGGTATACTTTGAAAAGATCCTCAGAATGAAACAAGGAAGCAAAGTCTCTGAGGCAGTAATACAAGTGGCTCAAGTGGTAAAAACCCAAGTCCTGCTATTAGAAAGTGAACTCCAGTTTTGCTGCACTTTTAACATAGGCTACTGCACAGAAACTGGGGGTATATGGAGGTACTCACCATGCTTCCCCCCCACCCGAAGACGAGAGAGATGTAGACTGTGGAAAGACAGAGTGAAAAATAAACAAGCAGAAGTAATAAGGAAAGAAGGGCCACGGAGAAGGGAGGTGAAGGGCTCAGATAAGCGTACCTCACAGCCATACAGACCTTGGTCTCTACAGGAGAAATTCTAACGTTTCTGTCATCCCTGCCTGTGCTTTCATGAGAATAACCCCTACACCATTTTTCCTTCTCTCTTTTAATAGCCACTTTACGTTCCTAGATTAAAAAGAAACCTTGAATAAGGTTTGAACCGTGGGGAAGGGTCTGCTCCTTCACTCCACCCCAAGCTTTCTGTTAGGTGCAGGCCTGCCTCCCCCCGCACAACAATGAGCTCCTCTGAGATTTGACAGCTCACGGGGTGCTGAGGGGCTGAATGACAGGGTTTTGGCTGAAACCACCTGTCCCCTGCCCCCACAGGACACTTCCCTCTCCCCCCAATCCTACACCCATGGCAGACAGCCCACAACCAGTCCAAGTGGCTAGCTCCTCAGAAGGCACGAAACATTGTCACACAAAGCAGGCAGCCATCAGCACACAGGAAAGATTTTCTTGATGATCAGAACAATCACTGCTCAAGTTAAAAACACCAAGGAGGCAGGAAGGATAGGGCAGAAAAGCAAACCAAGGCAGGAAGCCATGGCACCCCAGCCTGTTCCTTGAATCAAAATACAAACTCCTTAATTGCATCTCAAGCTTGTCAGGGACAATGAGTGATTCTCGTGATTGGTACTGTATTTATGACAGTTGTCACAAACTAAACTAGGTACCAGAATGTTCTAAACCAGTGCTTATACCCTGGTGGCTTGTGGGCTGCAAAGGAATTTTATTTAGCCAAAATAGGAATTTTTAAACAGCCTATTGAGATATAATTCACCTACCATACAATTCATCCATTTAAAGTATACAATTCAATGTTTTCAGTACAGAGCTGTGCAACCATCACCACACTCAATTCTAGAACATTTTCATCCCCATTAGCAATCACTCCCCATTCTCTCCTCCCCATATTCCCTGGCAACCACTAATCTACTTTCTGTTTCTACAGATTTGCCTATTCTGGACATTTCATATAAATGGGATCACTCCATATGTGGCCTTTTGTGCCTGGATTTCTTCCACTTAGCACCATGTTTTCAAGGTTCATCCACTTTGTGGCATGTATCCGTGCTTCATTCCTTTTCTATGGCCACATTATATTCCATTGTATAGAGATAACACATTTTCCTTATTCATTCATCAACTAATGGACATTTGGGTTGTTTCCACATTTTGACTACTGTGAATAATGCTGCTATGAACTTCTGTGTATAAATTTTTGTGTGGACATGTGTTTTCAATTCTCTTGGGTATGTGTACCTAGAAGTGGAATTGCTGGGTCATACAGTAACTCTGCTTAATATTCTGAGACAATGCCAAACTGCAGAACAGTTCATATTTTAAATATGTGGCTGTGGGTGCTTTTAAGCAAATAGGAATGCTCTCAGGTTAACACAGATTCCACACCCAGACAGTTTACACATTCATTAGGATACACTTTTGATTTTAAATCTAAAAGCCCACCAGTCAATCTCCTTTGACAAGTGTGCACAAAAGACAAACTTTATGAGAGCAGTGCTCAAAATCACAAAATTCTAGTACAACAAAACAAGCCATAAGGTTCCCAGGATTTCACCGTAATGAACTGAACTAAATGTGCTGAACACGAATTCTACTTCTTCAGCTGTCTCACTGAAAAAGATCAATCTAAGCTGGCAGAATGAAAAGCTACATATTTAGACAATTTTTTTACACTAAGATTTAAACTGACATTCAGAAAGAACACTCTTACCTCTTGCTCCTCAAAAATGGGCTGATATTTCTCAAGTGACAGTTTCTTAAGGATTCCAGTCAGTTCGTCTTCAAGAGGAAAAGATGTGAAAAAACACATTTAAGAATTTGGTAAATGTATCAAAAGAGTGATCAAACTTTCATAAAGCAGCGGTAATCCCTTTTCAAATGAAATTCTGTAAGAAAGCCCAACACAGAAAGCAGATCTAAGCTTCAGGGCTACACGTGAAGCTGGAAGCCACATGCTTTCCCTCAGGGCAGGCCCTGGGCATCAACCAAAAAGCCCCAAATTGAACTGTGAAGACAGAAGACATGAATGTTCATGGCCAGGCTCACTCTCCAACAGCTACACCACCAAGTTCTCAAGGGTTCTAGCTGCTGAGACTAAGACTCCGTCTTCTATCCAACAATAGTTTTTAATTATGATTTATTGACTGCTGATTGCTGCATCTGCAGTAAATGCAAAAGCCAGTGAGTAGTCCTTAGCTAGTCAGAGGGGGAACTTAAGAGAACTGGCAGGTGAGAGACCAAAGTTAGGGTTTGGCTCAAGTGTGAAGACTGGGCTTCCCAAAGGAAGGGCACATCTCACTAGAGCTGCAGAGCCAGAGGGGCAGAGACCAGGGGGGAACAGGAGATTGTGAGTATCAAGATATCAGAACAGAGGAAGCCGGGATGGCTCAGTGGGTTGAGCGCTCACTTTGCAGCCCCTGGGACCAAGGATCGAAGCCCAGCCCCGGCCCGTGCAGACCCATATGCTGAACTGGGGAGTGCCCCCAGTTCAGTTCTCACCGGGGCGGGACCCCAGCCTACTTCCTGCCCTGTGCAGCCCCGCTCCCACCTGTGGAATGAAACTATGTGGAAAAACTAATGTGCAACTATGGAGACTGTTCTGGGCCCTCCCCCTTCTCTCTGTCTCTGTATCTTTCTCTCTGTCAAAAACAATAAAAATAAACCTTTAAAAAAAAAAATCAGAGCAGAGAGGGTAAAGAAAGGAAACACCACCAGCATCTGGGGGGCTAGAAGAAATATTTATGCACATGTTCAGTAAGTACAAATACAGACTAGGCATTGGGCACTCAATAGGGACCAAAACAGACAATAAGCAGGTTGATGTCAGTGAGGAAGAACACAGAGGCATGGGGGAGGCTGGTGGGGGATGGGAGGATGCTGTTTTACAGAGGGTGGTCAGGGAAGACCTCTTTTATAAGGTGACAGTTGAGCACTAAGTGAAGGAGATGTGCAGACATCAAGGGAAGCGGCACTAGGGCAGCACCAGGCAGAGGGACAGACAGTATGTGCAGAGGTCCTGGGATGGTAGGCGCAGTTCACAGAAGAGTGGACTGGAGGTTAGGAGGCCAGAGTTGCTTCTTTTATTCACTCATTCAACAGTGGCTACCAATGTGCCTACTGCATGGTGGGAATGCAAGGGTGTTAAGGTCCCTGCTGTGACGCAGCTCAGTGTGGCTGGGAAGATACAATGAAGAGGTTGATTGCTGACACACATTGTTCACCATCAGGTACCTTGTACATGGTCAACCTATTTGTTCTCCACCTCAGCAACCCTATGAAGTAGACCCTACTGCTGTCCTCATTTACCGATGAGAAGGTGAGGCACAGAAAGGTTGGGTACCCTATCTTGGATGGGTCACATTGCTAGTCTACAGCAGAACAGGGATTCAAACCCATGCTCTGGCTTCCGGCCTGGGCTACTACTCATCCCACTCCGCCAACTTCTCCCACTGCTGATGAGTTCTATGGTCAAGGGCATGAACAAGGGGATCTGGGGTCAGAGAAGACAGCTGGTCCAGCCCAGAGGACTGGAGAAGCCTTCACAAAAGAGATGCTACTGAGCTAGGATATATGAGATGAACTGAGTCCCAATCCAGACATAATCCATTGTAGTCTCATAACACCAAACCTTCGCTCCTGCTGTGCCCTCCACATGCAGTCGCCCTGCAGTGATGTGCTATTAAACATTTAACAACTGGCTCCTGGGGGGAAGTGTATGCATGCATGTCGGTACACACGTTTACTGCAGATTTTACTGATATAAAGAAAGTGTAACACACAATTTACATATAATAATAAATTATACAATACTCTTCGTTATAAATTCCATATAGCCAATGTTTTCATTACATTTTAGGCATCTCACAGAAAACTTCCATTGACATTTGCCCTACTCTTGTACCCGTAGCCAATAGTGTAGTTCCAACATGAAGGTGGGCTGATAGTTCTGTTTACACGAACATGTAAGATGACATGATGAAGACATATACTCAAACTTCATGTAAGCAACTTGGCTGAACCAGATAATGGTTTTCAAATCCTGGAAGAGTATTTTATCAATTTTTTTGTGCTAGTCACAATATAACAGGTACAGATATGACACTTTTATACTTAATCTGCATAATCAATATTTTTTTCCATCACTGTCCAGATTATGTCTAGATGATCTATGAAACAATAAATCAACCTGACTGTTGGTGTTTGCTGATCCATAATGTAAATACCTCCGTCATATTTAACATAATTAAGTAGAAGTTCACAATTGGTTTTTTGTCTTTCCTTTTTTTGTCTTCTATTTTTAATTCTGTTGTTATAATTTGACTTTTTTTTCTTTTTGGTAATTTGACTTTTAAATATTTATTTTTTTATTGGTCTTTGACAGAGAGAGACAGAGGAAGGGGGAGGGCCCAGAACAGTCTCCATAGTTGACAGCATTAGTTTTCCATATAGTTTCACTCCACAGGTGGGTGCGGGGCTGCGCAGGGCAGGAACTGGGCTGGGAGCCTCCCGCATAGGCCCCACCAAGAACTGAACTGGGGACACACCCCAGTTCAGCATGTGGGTCCACATGGGCTGGAGCCAGGATTTGATCCCTGGTCTCCGGGGTTGCAAAGCGAGCACTTAACCCGCTGAGCCATCCCAGCTTCCCTGTAATTTGACTTTTAAATATTTATTTATTTATTTATTTATTAAATTGTTTTTTGACACAGAGAGAGAGAGAGAGAGACAGACAGAGACAGAGACAGAGAGAGAACTGAACTGGGGGCACTCCCTAGTTCAGCATATGGGTCCGCACAGACCGGGATTCGATCCTCGGTCCCCGGCACTGCAAAGTGAGCGCTTAACCCACTGAGCCATCCCGGCTTCCCCTAATTTGACTTTTAATAGCTGTGTTTCATCACCAGCGCGTACAGTTCCTATAAATTTAACAATGAGCACTGGACCACCACCACCCATCTCTTCTCAGCCCCTGTGGCCCAGCCAGAACCCCGCTCCTCAGTGCCAAGGCGCTCCACTTGGCTGATCACACATCTGGTGTTACACTCAGTAGTGTGATTATGTTGAATGTACCTGACACTCCAGGCTGACAGTGAGGTACCTTAACACCCAGCAAAGGTTATGCTGCTCAGTGCCTGCCCCAGAAACCTTCATGGAAGGGATGTAAGGCTGAGAAGGTGACACTGTCACAAGCCTCACCGCTTCCAGCAGGAGAAGTCTAGAGAGAGGGACACCGGTGGAAAGCTGGGCAGGGCAAAGGCATGCTCGCAGGCTTCGCTGGGGCCACACATTTCCCACGAAAAATATCATAAAGAATAGCAGTTTGAGGAGAGAGTGTAGTCTCTGTCCTGTGACAATCTAATGCCCACAGGACAGGGGTCTCACTGCCTCAGGACCCAGAAATTCCAGCAGGGAAAGCCAGGCTTTCTACGTAAAAAGAAAACATTGTCAGGTTCTCCTCTTTTTTTCAGCTCAACTAGGAAACTGCAAAGTTTTATAAATAATGAATGTGAGGAAAGAGTGGAGTCCAAATACCTAACTAAACCTATAGGGGGCTTGATTCCTAAAAGCCTCTGAGGTGGGATAATTCATAAGTGAGGAACTTAAAACCACATAGAAAACATGGTTAGGGAGGAATGGGGTTGCTAGTGAATCTCTGAAGCTCTTATACATGATTGCACCAGATATCACAAAACAATAAAGCAGCCCCAAATAAAGAGGATGCCAACAGCAGCATGCATTCACCAACTCAGGACAGACTACAGCCTGTGCAGTTGATTTCAACTTCTCACTAGCTGAGCAGAACCTGCTCAGCACCCACTTCCAGCAGCGGCGTGAGGTATCTGCAAATGTGCTGGTGAGGCCCCCACACACAAGATTCCCCTCCCCTCTCTGACTTAGACTTCTGGATTTGCACCTGCCTGAGCCCCTTCTCTCACCCTCCTTTACCCACTGCCTACTCCCCAGAGCCACCAGATTGCAGTTTTTAAAGGATGACATTCTTCTCCCTTTATCTTTCCTGGGGCCTCACTGCAGGGCCTCTGCTCCTGCCCTGATGCTCAGCCCATATTCCTTTCCTGTCATCCGCTCAGAGGGGCTTGCGATTCAAGGTTGCAAAGTTCTCCTGGCTGCAGTGGTCATCTACTACTTTTTGCTTGCCCAGCATCCATCCTCCTCTTCCTGGAAACAGCACTTAATTTTTCCTTTGAGGAACCACTTCTCTCCCTCTCCTAAGCCACAGTGTTGGCAGGGCAGACCTGGATCTGGCTCCAAAGGAAGACACCTGACCTGGGCCTGGCCAATCAGTACATTCCACCCCCATGGACCAGCAATAGTCAAGGATGGGCAAATGATCCAAGTCACAATATAGTCAAGGCCAGCCAATGACCTTTACCCCTGGGATTCTGCTGAACCTACTGAGAAAGTACCACTCTTTCTGCTGGGGTTGCTAAGTTAGTAGGAAGAGGAAGGAAGCCTGAAGCAGCTGGGGGACATCCTTGCACCACTTAGAGAGAGCCTACCTGAGAGGTGGAGAGAAACACTCCCAAAGCACCTGGATCCGGGTATGCCTGAAGCATACCCTGGACATTTCCATTTTATGAATCCACAAATTATCAGGTTTTTTGCTTAAATCAGTTTGAGCAGGGATTCCATAACTTGGAACTGAAAGAATTCTGATTTGTACAAGGTTCAGGGAATGGTCTATAACTGGTGTTGGAGAAACACTTTTACAGGTGTATGCTTATGTCGGGGGTGGCAAACCTATGGCACGCGTGCCCAAAGTGGCACATGGAGCAATTATTTCGGCATGCGGAGCTGTGAATACCATTTAAAAAAATATTGTTTATGCTCTTATAGACATAAAAATAATCGATACATCTATCTCACTCGATGGGTTGGCATGCGAGTCGAGCGAGTATACTCTTGTTTCATAAACTTTGGCACTCACTCGCCAAAAGGTTCGCCACCCCTGGCTTATGTATATTAATAAAACTTACCTACATTCAAAAAGTATTTGAGGGAGCACACCACTGAGCTCACCGAGCACAGCGAAGACAAAAATACGAGGCAGAAGCAGGGAAGTGAGGGAGAGAACTGTGTGTGTGAGTTTGTAACAGATAAATCTGCCCCAGGACTGCTATTAAAGACACCAGCCAGGCCACCATTGTGAAGAGAAGCAGGTGGGGTTTCAGGACCTCAGGGGACTCACCCTCATCGGTGATGGTGCCACTGCTCGAGCCGCCGCTGCTCTTGGACTGCCGGTGGGACGAAGAGGAGGACACGGAGGACTCCGCTGTGTGGCCTTTGGGTGAAGGGGAGGGTGTGAGGGTGGGGGAGGTGCTTTTGGAGGTAGTGGAAGTTCCCGACGGAGGCCTTTTGCTAGTCTCCAGCTTCTGCAGAAAAGAATAAGACAAATATACAGCTATTACCTGGAGGGTAGAAATGATTACAATACCTACAATAGGAAACACAAATGATATTTGACTCAATGAGACATCTAACCAGAACTATAAAATCTGTTTTTAAAAACACATGCAGAACAGAAACAGCATTATCAGAACAGTTTCAGGAGCATCCTCCCCTGGCGCAGAGGCAGTGGGTGGTCCGTGAAATCAGGAACCATGGACTAGTTCTGCCCCTACTAGCACTGTGTCCTTGACCAAGTCCCTTTACCCACCAGTAAACCAGCTCTAAGATGGAAGTGTGGCTCATATATACATGAAGCCCGGATGGCTCAGTGGGTTAAGTGCTCACTTTGCAGCCCCAGGGACAGGATCGAATACCGGCCCTGGCCCGCGTGGACCCATATGCTGAACTGGGGAGTGCTCCCAGTTCAGTTCTCACCGGGGTGAGACCCCAGCCCAGTTGCTGCCCTGTGCAGCCCTGTGCCCACCTGTGGAATGAAACTATGAAAAAACCAATGATGTGCAACTATGGAGACTGTTCTGGGCCCTCCCCCTTCTCTCTGTCTCTGTATCTCTGTCAAAAACAAAAAAAATGAATCTTTTAAAAAAAGTTTCTGATTAAGCAGGAGATAATTAGTATATCCCTACAAAACAGATATATCCCATTCAAAAGCAAAGAAACATGGTCTTTTGGACCTGTAGGCAGCATTATTGAGGAGGGGCAGGTACATATAAGATTATTTGGGATGCTCTGAAATATCTGAACTATTCCCTATGTTTAGGCTAACCACACGAACCATTTTACATGAAACAGAAAACAATGGTATTGTCCCATTTCAAAAGGTACACATGCTCAGCCTACTGACATGTTGAGACTAGGCTGACCATATGTATTGAAATAGGTCAGTACCGTTGTTTTCTGTCCCATTTAAAATGGTACATCTGGTCAGCCTACCTACTTGTATGTCTCCAGTGTTGCACAGTGACAGTGCTAATGGCTTCATCTCCACTCCTTTCTGGATCTATACCCTTTGCTATATAACTCTGTGTGTTCTTCTGCACTGGGTATGCTGATTTGCTTAAAACAACTTGATTGATTTTCAATTCATGGCTTCAGCCAGAACCACAAGAACATGCCCAAGCTTGCTGCGGACACACATGGCCCAGTTATCCTGATCACCCCAGCCAACAGCCAGAGATGTGAGTTAACCCCACAAACCAGAAGATCTGCCTAGTTAAGTCCAGACTACACTGCTGACCCACAGATGCATGAGCTCAATAAATGCTTTTTGTTTGAAACCACTGAGCTTTAGGGTGGGAAAGAAAGCTGATATACCCACCAGGCCTTGGGCTTGCAGAGATCTGGGGAGTGAAGACAAATACTCTGACTCGTCCCAGTCTATGCTTCCTAAGGCTCAACTTCATGCTGATTTGCAAGCATGCTAGAAGCCTTGCCTAGTGACTATTACAGTGGTGCTTGTTTTAAACAAAATACAAAAACCAGATTCAGGAGGCTCATATTTTGAATACTAATTTCTAATTTTTCCTAAGGGAGTCTTTGAAAAGCACTTCATGTCTCCATTTTGCTGCTGGAGCCATTGACAGAAAGCCCACTCCTGGTGTCCTCTGATTTAGGACAGTGGTTTCTGAGCCCAGGCTGGGCTGCCTGCAGCAACACTCCGTGTGTGTGCGCATGCAGGTACACGCAAGCATGCACGCGTGCTGGGGGGATTCGTGTGTGTGCGCACGCAGGTACACGCAAGCACGCATGTGTGGTGGGGGGGAATCTGTGTGTGTGTGTGTGCAGGTACACACAAGCACGCACGCGTGCTGGGGGGAAATCCGCATGTGTGCGTGCGCAGGTACACGCAAGCATGCATGTGTGGTGGGGGGAATCTGTGTGTGTGTGTGCAGGTACACGCAAGCACACATGTGCGCTGGGGGATCCATGTGTGCGCGCACTCAGGTATACACAAGCACGCATGCGTGCTGGGGAGAATCTGCGTGTGTGCGTGCGCAGGTACACACAAGCACGCACTCGTGTTGGGGGAATCCATGTGTGTGTGCGCGCAGGTACACGCAAGCATCTACGCGTGCTGGGGGGATCCATGTGTGCGCGTGCGCAGGTACGCACAAGCATGCACGCGTGCTGGGAGGGGGAAATCCGTGTGTGTGCACGTAGGTATGGGCAAGCACGCACACTGGCGGGCGGGGGGGGGGTGGGTGGGAGGATTCCCTAGACTCTGTCCTGAGAGTCTCATTCAGTTATGCTGGGTGGAGCCCAGAAACTGGAAGGTTACAGCACATTATTATATTAAGAATAGCAGATGATCATTGAACCGTATCATTTCTCTAGTTTGTTTCCTGAATGCATTTTTTTTACACAATTTCCTTTTATCAGAATAATCTTGTATGTAGATTACATATGATAGATCCATTCAAGTGAGATAATAGTTAATATAATTTCTAACTTAGATGCCTACCTAATTTTAATACCAATTTAAAAAAGCTAACAATATTTAACACATTTAATAAGATCATCAAAACAGAAACAGAAAATTTTAGGTAACAGAGAAGACCACAACTATTTTACATCAAAGCCCAGACTAGCAAATTTATTGTAATGAGTAGCTGAGTTTCCTAGCAGCAAAAGCAAAAAGAGTAATACAATAATTATATAATTCTGCCTGAGGAAAGAAAATGTATCAAGGTATCAGTAGACACATTTTTTCTAGAGCTGAATTCTAAAAAGAACTTAATTCCATAGATCCTATTACACAAGCAATTTTCAATATCATGAAAAATATGCTAAGGCATAGGAGAAACTTTTTTTCTGTAGCTATGTTGTAAAAGGAACCTAATCACGTAGGTCCAACTGCAAAAGGGACTTTGAATAGCACAAAGTTGTGTAAGCAACTCTTAGGGTTGGATATAAAATAAAGATTAGTTCTCATTCATGCACTAAAACAGTCTCTGGAGGTTTCTGGACAAAGGTCCAGGGGTGAGGCTCTCAGGTAAGAGCTTAAGATCTAGAATATAAGGGCTGTCTGGAAAAATCCCAGCCATTGTCAATATAACGAGAACAGCTACATGGCTGGATCCTTTCCGGACAGCCTTCCTATATGATGAAAAGTGGGGTTGGGCCTGGATTCGGAGGTTCTCTTAAAGGAATGGGCTTCCCTGCACCCCTGGTGGGGAAGCACCTGGAGGGCACCTGGGGGCAAAGCCAGTTCACACAACTAGGAACCTGCACTTTGGGAGGTGGAGGTTCCTCCATTAATCAGTCCAGGTGGAGGAGGCATTATGAAGACACTAAAAGATTTCCCATTCCAGACAGGCATGTAGGGGTTTTCGTCCATGGCAAACATCTGCAGGTCTGCGTTAATGGAGGAATGGTGGGAGCCAGAGCAGGAGAGTGAGGCTCTGGCTCTCCCCTAGCCACCAACCTTCCTTCAGTCCTTCCCTGTTACCACGCTGGCCTCTGGAATACTGCCCATGCTATATCCCCTCACCCTGCCCCACCCCTGCCCCTTCCATCTGGCTCTTCATTCTTCAAGTCCCCACTCAGATGTCATTGTCACCCTCAAGCCTGGTAGGGCATCCTCCCCTCTCCATGACAGCCTCTCCCACACAGAGGTGAGCCTGCTTATGACTGTAGTGACACCCCGAGAGTAGTCACCAGACCCCCCTTCACTGCCAGATCCTCACCACTAGCAGTAGCAGGCACACAACAGGTGCTCCAAAGAAGTGTACAATGAATGAACAAGGTTGTGTTAATAACGGCAACCTTACAGCTGACACTCACAGGCTTACCGGGGCCAGGTCCACCCTAAATGCTAATGTGCGGGACTGAGATTTGAACCCCAGCACTCTGGTGTTGAACACACACTCTGAACTCTTCTGCTCTAATCAATGAACAAACATGTGCAACATGAGGCTGGATGAGGCACCTATGGGTGCCCTGGAGATCAGACGGGAGGTAAATATGTGTGCAGGGACCGAGGGCGCAGGGTGTAATCTTGGTGACCATATGACCCAGCCCTTCTCAGAAGGCCCAGGAGTGGAAGCTGGAAGGGGCCTGTCTTCAGTCCTGTCCCAGAACTGTGGCACTGCCCAGGTTCCCCAGCATTTGGGCCATGTTAGGACAGAATCTGAGCTTTAACAGGAGACAGAAACAAAATAAGCACCTTGCCACCGGAACCACTGCCACTGCCTGCAGAGGAGACTGGGAGCTCTGAAGGACTGGACCCAGGCGCGGGACCAACAGGACTTGAGCGATGGCTGGGCTTCTGCTCAGATAACCCAGCGGCTTTTTTCCTCTGGGCAGCAATCTGGGACAGGACACTGTCTATGCTGCCACCTGAAGAAACAGGAATAGGAATGACTGCCATTGGTCCAGAGTCCTGCAACATGGCTGTGAAGCAGTACCCATCATGCGATAAAGGTGTTGTGGCAACAGGCAGTGAAAGATGCAGTGTAGGCAAGGTTAGCTTGTCCTTGCTTGTCCCCACATCACAGCCAGCTGGGACAGCCTCCATCCCCCAGCCCTGGATTCCCCCGGCAGACCCCCAGCAGCGCCTTCCAGCCATCCAGCCTCAGCAGGGCCCCGTCTTTTGGAGCTTCACAGCCTCACTTCTGCTGCTGCTGTGTGGAACTTCCTCACTGCATAATACTCAGAGATGTCAGCCTCCCAGATTAAACCCTGATTGCCAAGTTCCCTCTCCTAGTGTCCCCAAATCTACCAGCAACCTTGAATTAGTGTGAACAAAAGAAGGAGTGATAATACCCAGGGCAAAGAGGACGCTAGAGGGCGAACACTGATAACCAACACTTCCAGATCACTTACTAGGTGCTGGGCACTGCTGTAAATATGTTACATGTACAAACAGTGCCATTTTGGAAGGCAACATGTATCAAAAGCCTTGGAAATGGCAAACCCATGGGCCTCACCACTCTGATTTGAGGGAACTTCCGTTAAGTGAATCACCGAGTACGCAAATCTAGAGGTCTGAAGGTGTTACTTAGTGTGATTATCCCCAGCATTTAATAAGAGGGAACTGGTTACGGTATATAAAAGTGTCATACCTCAAATGAATGGAATGCTGTTGGGTTACTAAAAAGATGCTGTAGACACAGGTGTATAGACTTAAAAAGGTGTTCACACTATGGTGATGTGTGCCAGGAGAAAAAGGTTACACAGAGCAGTCTGTACTCTGGAGTCAGCCTGCCTGGGTTCAGGTCCTGGCTCTGCTACTTCACAGCTGTGTGACCTTAGATGAGTTCACTTTCCTAAGCCCCAGTTCCCTCATCTGTAGAATGGAGATGAGACCCTAGCAGGTTGTTGGGGAACTGAAGGAGATAATCCCTTTAAAGGGCTTTGATTAAACATATGGTAATGAAGGAGAGCTGATTCTGGGTGGTGAGCACATAATGCAACACAGACAATGTAACATAGAATTGTACACCTGGAACCTATGTAATTGTTACCAACCAATGTCAACCCAATAAATTTAACAATAAAAAATAAAATACAGGTTGATACTATGCCTGGCACATACTAAGTGCTCAATAAAATTTTATTCCACTTTCATAAATTCAATCTGCATAAAAGTACTTTGTAAAGATATATACCAAAATGTTAACAATCTTTAGTGGATGAGACTCTTATTATTCTATTACCATCATCATCATCTTTTGTTTCATATGATCTTAAAGCTTCTCCACAAGAAGCATGTGTTCCTTATGTAATGGCATAAAGCATGGGTACCCTTCCTGCTGAAGCTCAAAACAACTGTAGGGCACTTGGGTTTGAGCCCTGTCACTAACCTGCTGTGTGTCCCCAGGCAAATCTCTTGTCCATTCTGAGCTTCAGTTTCCTCATGTTTGATGAAATGACAGGATGAAAAGCTCTCTAAGGTTTACCCTTCAAGAATTTTAAACACCATGAAAACCATGGATTTCTCCTAATTTCTTATAAAAATTTCCAACAATATAAAGCTTGTCAGCCTTTATTTCCTCTGTCTCCATTTCCCCTACCTCCAAGAAAATGCATAAAAGAAACTCTGAACTGTGGTTTCACTGAAAAATCCCTTGGCCACATCAAGAAGACACAGTGTGTGCAGCTATTTCTGGGGCCACGTGCAGCATGAGCAAGGGGTTGGTCACACCCTCAGCTCCCAGGGATCTGCCTCCGCCTCCCCCACCCCCCACCCCGAGTGGCCCTGCGGGGGTACCCACCTGAACGGTTATGCAGCTCTCCACCATGCCTGCTCACGCCCCCGACTCCACTGGAGCCACCTGAGGAATGAGGCGAGTGGCTGAAGTTTCCAGAATTGGCAGGAGAGGCTGCGCTTCTTGGGAGAGATGGAAATTTAACTGGCCTGACAGGAGTCTGCAAGGATAAGGTGGATGTCACGGTTAGCATTTGCCATTCCTTCCCCTGGACACACAGGACCACTGTGGGGAGGGACCTGAAGTTCAGTCAGCCCCCCTGAGCCGATGCCTGGATCCCCCACACATCCTTGTTGATGGTGCTCAGCCTGCTAGCTGTCCCCTAGGGGATGGGAGTTCACTTCTAGCTTCTGACCACTTGACCAGTAGCTCAGATTCAGCCGCCATGACATCATTTCCCATAGATCACCCTGCTTTCAGGATCACTCAACTCCTCCCATATGATGGACCAAATGCAAATCTGTCCTGCCCATACTGAGCATCTCCAGGGGCCAGGTTCTTGGTCTTCCTGTAGAGATTTGATATTACATCAGCCCAGGAAGGCAGCTGCAAGCACAGGGGCCAGGCCCATTTTATAGCAGCGATGGAGGCTCTGGGCTTCTCCGATCACTCAACATGCAGTGGCAGTTCAGGTCTGAAATCCTCATTGTTGGTTTGCCGCGTTCCTGTTTCCACAATGCAGACAGCCTATACATACGGAGATAACCTCCCACCTTGAGAAGGACACCTCAGTAACTTACAGAGACACCAACAGCCACAAAGTCAGAAACCACTGTGGTCCAGAGGATGGAAGTCACTCTCCTCTGGGTGCAAAAAAACACCAGCAGCACACACAGTTGCCTCCTACTGTTTGCTCTTGGTCATGGACCTGAGCAATAATGCAGTGTGGAACTTGATTAAAAACCAAAAAACTAATTTTTGGTCCCAGGTCTACCCCACCTGGCTGGGTGACCTTCAGCAAACGACTTCCCCTCTCTGGGTTCCCATGTCCTCACCTGCTAAAGGGAAGATCGGATTAGACCAGGACTTCAAACTATATTCTTTGGAGCTCCAGGATTTGAGAGAGGACAGAGAACAGGGGCTCCCACTTTCACTCCCTTCACTCCGATATTTAACATACTACATTCCTTCATAGGAGTTCATTAGACAAAAGGTAGCACTCATTTATTATAAAAGAAAATAAAAAGCTTTTAACTCCTCTGCATTGGTGGGTCTGAGGGCCTTTTTGCCTGCAACACATCACAATTTCAGTGAGTCACTAGTGAATGACGCATCAAAGCATGTCAGCTGGGCGACTTACGGTGTCTGTGCTCCCGCTGCCCACAGGGTGGCCCCTGCTGGCTCTCTGGGGCAGCACAGTTTTCATGGGGTCAGCCTTGCCATTGTGACATGTCCGGGACCGATCTGAGCTCCACAGCTCAAAGCTGGAAGGGGGTAAGAAAGGGGGGATGACTGCCTTCAGCTTGTCGCTCGGGAGTCGGGTGAAGGGAGCTCCATTTCGAAGCTGAAAAAGACAGGCTGTGGGTTAGACAAGGCCTGGAGGGCTCCGGGCTCTGGGAGAAAGCCTCCAGGCTCTTCCTGCTTCTCAGAGAAAGACATCACCTACCCCTCCACCCAAGCCAGAAACCCACACGGTATCCTCAGCTCTGCTCCCAACACCCGAGCGATGCCCAGGTCTGCTCTGCCCCAGCTTCTCTTGGATCCATCCACAGCAGCAAGATTAGAACAGGGATGGACAGATGGAAAGCCAAGGGGAAGCCAAGAAATGCTGGGTGTGCTGTGAGCGGGGAACAGGGGAGCCCAGGGGAAGCACCCCTCACTGCAAGTACAGAGGGAATCTTAGAGGAAGGGCCCCTGAGCTGAACCTGAGGGCCAGTGCCAGCTGCCTCAGTGGGGATCGAGAAAAGGGTACTGCAGACAGAGGCAACTGAATGTGGAAAGGCCTGGAGAGAGACAAGCAGACAAGTGTGCAGAAAGACGGCCAAGAGAAAGGTGTGACCAGAGCTGAGGCTTTCAGGATGAGGGGCCTGTAGCTCTAGGTGAGTCCAGCAAACACCCCCCTCCCCATCCCACCACACCCATCCTACTCTCCAGCCACACCTCCCACTGCTGACATTTTTAACTGCAACTGAATTTTAAATTCTGAAAATGTGATTTGGGGTCAATGTAAAATCCACACAGCGAGGACTGGTGGATTGTCAAGGAAAAGCATTCACACAGTCCACACTAACTTTAATTAAGAAAAGACAGTGAACTTGGTGCCAGATGGTGCTTTGCAGGGAAGGGCATCCCACAGCTAAACCTGCCTCCAAGCAGGGCATCTTCGCAAGGATGGCTGCAAACGCCCACTAAGCAGGGCGCCCTGGCCTGCCTCCATCCACCAAGAGGCAGGCGGGCACACTGCTGCCCTCTACAGGGTATGAGGAGCCCGGGCAGGAGAGCTCCAAGGCAGAAGGGAGGGCACCCTGGGTTGGGCTCCTCTGAGTCTGTGGACAACGGCTGTCCCCTCTGGACTTCAACAACGTCGTCCAGCAAACGAGGGGCTGGACTAGAAGATGGCTAAGAACACTCACAGTTGCAAACCCAGCACAGATGGACATTCTCACCCCTCTGGGTGAGAGACTAAATTGGTGCATACTTTCTGGAAGGCAATGACACTCATATCCTTTGACCAAGGAATTCCATTTCTAGATATTTATCCCAATGGAGTAATCAGGCAAGTGGGGGACACTGAGACCTAAGGATATTCATCAGAGCTGTTAAAACAACAAAAAAATGAGAAACCCCGAAGTCTCCCAGGCCAGTTCCACTGGTCAGTCAGGCACATTCCCATGATGGAACGCTGTGTCACAAAGCCATTAGATGTGATGTGGCCAAACAGTGTTCAGTGACGTGGGAAAGATAGTCATGGCAAACTGTTAATAGATCAGGCTTAGCACTATATAGGGACGATAACAGTGCCTACTTTGCACGGTTGCTGGTAAGATTAAATGAGTGAATACAAAGTAAAGTGCTGCAAATAGTGGCTGGTACTTAGTAAGAGCCGTGTTAAGTGCCTGCTATTATGACATATAACATGGTACAATATTCACATATGCTAAAAATGGGAGGAAAAACACTCAAATGATATATACCACAAAACGTCAATCATGATTAGCTGTATGATCAAGGGTGATTTTATTTTTCTTCATTCTATTCTACAGCATTTCCCCAAACTTCAATAACAGCATCTATCTTCACACGGAAAATAATTATTACTACTTAATAATGGTATCAAATGCCGGGCAGTACAAGCTCCCACAGTCAGTGTGTAGAGACCCCAATTAGTACGGTGGGGGCTGGGGGTGGGCGGTGGAGCTGGCAGATCCTGATCAGGACCAGAGGCTCTGCAGGTCCTGAGGCAGCTCGGACCTTCGCCAGGAGCACCTCTGCTCCCTTCTCCTCTCCAATGCTGCCCTCTCCTGGCCAGCCTCCAGATCAGGGTCTCAGAGCTAAATGGACGTAGAGTCCAACCCTAACCAGGAGGCTGGCTCTCATTTCACAGAAAAGGAACATTAAGCCCAGAGAGTTGAGATAACATGCCCAAGATCACTAATGGGACCAGGGCTTACCTACCATCTGACCACTAAGCACCAAGAACAGCCTTAGCCACAGTTTAGGGCTGGCACCGGTTCCAACTCCTCAGTGCCAGGGCTGTACAACCACTGTTACACATTTTGATAGCAACCCTATTACAGAGAAAGACAAATGCCCATGTCATCCCTCCTCGTTAATCAATCAACTAACGATTGGTAGAGACTTGAAATGCTTTTAGAAAAGCCCCACACTCACCATGGTTGTCAGTAACACGTCTTCCTTTTCTCCTCTCGTGTTCCCAGGACCTGAAAGACAAATGGAAGTTTCCTGAAATGACCCCCCCGCCCCACCATGAGTGCATGACGTGAGGATGACCAACCAGGTTGGCCTTCATCCTAGTAAACCAATTCTCCTGGGTGATTAAATATTTAAAAATAATTGGTATTCAATATTTTAATAGAAGGAAAGCATTAAAAATGTATCTCAGAGTATGTTTTCAGCTTTTCCATAAACCGCTGCCGTGTTGGGTCAGGCAGCGGTGCACCCAGCTCAATAGTCTGTCTCAAACAGTGGTGCCAAAGGAGCTAGACCGGGTGAGGGCAGTTGTTAGAAGGGATCTGATCTAACCAACTTCCCAGTCAGTATGGGCATCTCCTTCAGTACCCTGGCAAAGTCATCCAATCTGCTGAAAATATCAGAGGCTGGGGGTGGGGAGGGGCTCACTAACCCTCTTCCCCCCCGGGGTAACTCATTCTATTTCAACATACTTTCAGTGCCACAGACTGATCACATTTGATAAATGGGAAAATCACCTAGCAATGGCTTCAGGTCCTTCAGCAGAGTGTGTGGGACAGGAACCTGGGACGCTTGCCACAGGTCCCCATTCTATCCCACTGATAGCACTCATGTGCCAGCCTAAGTCTCTTTGCCAGACCAGCCCTTCCACTCCGTTGTTACAACCCAGCATCATCTCACCTCTGAAATCAGCCTAGGAGAGAGGACTTAAGGCCGAGGAGTTGGGACTGATTATTCTGGAAATTCTACCCCACCTGCAACTTTTTCTTACCATTGTCTGTCATTGTGGGAGCCACATCGGGGAGCCCAGAGCGGCTCGTCTTGTCCTGGGGGAATGCCCTCATTGTGGAGTCCAGAGCTGGCTCCGGCTCATCACAGAAAGGCAATGGCTGGTTGCTGGACAGCCCACGGGGCAGGTTCTGCATCAGTTTAAGCTTCCGGAACCGATTGGACATTCGGTTCCACCAGGACTGCCAGAGGAACGCAGAGAAGAGGTCACGCCCCAGGAACACCCAGCGCGGGGACAGTGACTGCACTTCACACTTGCCTACCTACCATCCCCTCTCTGGGCCAATGGCAGGCATTTCCAAATGACCAGAAAACCCTTTCCCAATAAGCCCTAGTTCTCTCTAGATCTCTTCTAACCCTGCTCTTTGGAGTCATTTCCAACAGGATGGAGGTAGAAGTGAACCCAAATTACCACCCCTTAGCTAATCAAGATCATGTACAGATTGATAAATGGAGACCCAGAAGGGGGGGACCGTTGCTCATAGTGACACAGTGAGCCAGGGGCAGAGAGATGAACACAGACAACACCAAACACCTTAACAGCTATCACTGCACAACCTCTTTCCTCCTGATCCAGTGACAACGTGAGAGGTATCAGTGTGTCCACACCAAGGCCTGACCATCTGCTCCTGTAGCTGATGCGTCCCCACTCTGAGAGAGGACATTTGCCATCTCCTAAGGTGTCCTCATAATCCCACGACAGCTTGAAGATTACTGGCACAGCCTGGTCTATGGAGATGGCAGTGAGGAGAGGGACAGAAGGATCTGTGCCAATAGCAGTGAGGAAAAACCCAGGGCTTGAGTGAGCTACCAGCACAAAAGCAATGCCTGCAGACCTGAGAAGGTGCTCGAAGCTCAGGCAGGCTGAGCGGGAAGTAAGTCAGACGTCAAACAAGGAGGGCAGGATGGGGACAATGAGAAAATCAAAGAAAATCCCTAGGCTCGCAGTTAGAAATAAGCAACCAGGACTTGGTTTTGGTGTTTCCAAGGAGCTGACGGGGGCCTGTGGACCACAGGCCACCCCCGGATGGCACAATCAGCAAATGTTCCGCATTCTAAAGCAGAGGCCGCAGATGGCCTGGGGCGAGAGGGCTTCAGTTTGGCCAGCTCAGTACTACCTCATGCAGATTTTTTTAATTCCCTACATTTATAAACTGAGTTTCCACATCAAAATCTGAATTTCCAGTTTCTCCTGAGGGAAAAAAATGGGAATATATGACAACATGGACCTATGTTCTTGTAAAGCAGCCACTGACGGCACTAGGTGGTTACAATCGCCTGTTTTCCCCAGTCCCCACCATTACCTCCTGGTCATCCCCTTCTTATAATACTTCTCGCCCCTGCCAGCTCCTCCCCCAGCCTAAGCCAGCCCTGGGTTAACAGGAAGTGGCACACACCCCCACCCCAGAGGCCTGGCCCTCGAAAGCCCTTTAAGACAGAAAAAGGCCAACCTTAAGCCCGCCCTTGTCATCAGGCAACACAGGGACGCTCCAGGGCTGTCGGACCTTGGAGTGGGGCGGGGCTGGCGGGTGGCTGGGCCGGCCTTTATCTTTATTCACCTGCATGCAGACAGATGCCAGCAGTCGAACAAGTTCCGTGTCTATGGGCACAAAAGGCAGCATTTTACCTGCAAATATGTCTACTGGGCAATAGGGCGGGGGCCTAAGATGACCCCCGTCAGCCCTAGAGCTCAGCTAGAGTCTGTGTTCTCTAGGATCAAGTTGCTTGCCTCTCCGTCTAATCTCCAAAAGGTGGCAGAAAGGCCAGCAGGGAGTAACCCACTTAGTCAGACAGAAAAATCAGAAGCCCTCCTCCCCCAGACGGCAGAGGTTCAGGTGCCTCTCTGCCATCTCCGGCTGTGTAACTGCAGGTAAATTAGGGAAACTCTCTGTGCCTCTGGAAAAGGGGTGACATTACTCTCCACCACATAAAGGTGTCTGGGGGATTCGAGGGAATTCCTGGTATACGGTAAGTGCTTAAGAATAATTAAGTATCATTAGTAATTAATTATTAACCCAGCAAGGTTATTTTAAAAAGCAACAGGATTGAGAAGAAACTACTATAAACTATTAACAGTGCTTTTCTCTTGACAACCATTTCTTTTTTTTTTTTCTCTCTCCAAGTGTTCAATAATAAGCATGCGTTCCTTCAAAAAATTTCAGGCAAAAACTTCACTTAAAAACCCACTAGGGAAAAAAAAAATCCACTAGGTACAGATTGCTTTATGGGGAAAGGGAGTGGGGGAAATGGGTGTGGAGCAAGGGACAAGAGACACAGTGAGAGACCAGAGCTTGTCAGGAAAAGGCGTGGGCCACCCAGGCTGGGGTCCCAGGAGACTGGTTGACTGACATGAGCAAGCTCACTGGACTTGGGAGGAGAGCCCTAACTCTCTACCTGGATCAAGTTTCTCCCCCAGGTCTCTATCACCTCCTTTTCCACAAGAGGATGCAAAGCTGTGTTTTTCCCTCACACACTCTGACAGGATGAAAGGGAACCAAGCAAAGTGTGTACGACGTGTGGGGCCTGCAGTGGGGAGGGGCAGCGTAGGGAGGTGACGTTGGTGATGAAGAAGGACACTCCGGCACGCCACCCCATAGCTAAGAGCAGCAGGAACCCACTGGGGGCTGTGGAGGTTAAGGTCCTCTCTCTATGGCCAGCAGGTTGAGATAGTGCTCAGGGCTCAGAGGCCCTCCAGACCTCCCAGACTCTCCCCCTCTCTGGACTAAAACTCCAGGATTATAAACAGAGACCCTGTCCCTTGAACTGGCTCACTGGAAGCCCAGGTCTCAGAGGAGGGCCGGCCCTACTTGGGGAAGGGCTGAGGGGAGAGCAGGATGGGGACCAAGACAGGTGGGCCTGGTGATGGCGACACCCTCAGCACAGTGCCCCGGACAAGGCAGCCCCCGCCTACACAAGTCAGCGGAGGGGTCACTGCTTCATATCTGATTCTGCTTGTCAAAGGGCCTTTCTGTTTACTCCGAGTCTCTCAGAGTTCCTGGCTACAAAGCACAGATGCCATTCCGGGTCGTGTGGACTGCCCTAGCAGACATGCCTTGCTGGCCTTCCCATCTGGGAGACTCACGGAAAAGACGGCTTAGGGCCATGTGGTGAGCTCTGGGAGTGAGAGTGGCCCTCCGCTTGAATAAGCAAGTGCTAAAGACACAGGTGACTTAATCTGATCTGGATTCCCAGCCAGAGAAAGGCGACGCAGCCTTACAACCCTTTTCCTGAAACAACCCACCAGGATCACTCAGCAGCATCACTAGGTCAAAGGCCGTGTACCCATTTTTTGCACGAAGAGTGACATCAGCCCCTTGGTTTAACAGATATTTGACAATTTCCTTATTCCTACAGAGGAAAGAAAAAGCCAGAGTTAGACCCACTGAAAGTGAAAGCATGGCTTTGCTCCTGGGCAACAACACATGATCCTAAGTAGAACGCCCTGTTTCTGAATGTGTAAGAAGGGCGTGGAAAGCTGCAAACTGTCTCACACTCTGCCTCCCCCACCCTTGGGCAGGTCAGACACGTGATACAACTCAAAGCCTCAGTGTTCCTCCCATGAACAAAATGAGTACTGAGGGATCTGCCCCAAAACTACTGAGGTACCAAGACTACATGTAGATCCCACTCCCCGCACCCAGATCAGGACCCCTGCACTGGCCAAGGTGTTTGATGTGGAAGTCTTAGGCTCGTCAAACAAGAAAAAAAAACAACACTTGGAGACGTCACAGGGAAATGCTATGACCACCTGAAACAGGGCAAGGAAGGAGCCCCTAATTTGGAATCAGACCTAAGCAGCTACATGATTGGGTGCAGATGCCTGCCTCTCTGTCAGCCTCCCCCAAGGAGGAAGGATGATAGATGAGAAGAGATTCAGAAACACCAGTCAATGCTGACACTTGTTCAAAAGGAGAGGGGTAGAGCAAGTGTCACCAACGGATGTCTCTGAGAAGCCAATGCCAGATGAATGGCTCGTGTTCATTCCCAATGGAGTAACTTAGGGAGGTTGCTCATAGATCAATGTGAAAACCTCAAATGAACCATTCCCTCTGTTCAACTGAAACCAACCTACAGCAACTTATCTTTCTGCATAAAACATTTTGGCACTGCTTTAATCTTTTCTGCCTGCCTCAACGTCTTCACAGCCCTGGGGTTTATCTGTAGGTGCCAGGACCAGAAAGCCCCATCAAAAACCCTCTCTCAACCTGAGCAGCCTATCAGCCTCGCCGTGAAGGGAGTGGGGCTGGCACTGACCCATGGTAAGTAGCCTGCATGAGGGCCGTCCAGCCATGCACGCTGTCCTGCTTGTCAACATCAGCATGCCTCTCCACCAGCAGCTGCACCAGAGGCAACTGCCCCATGACGGCTGCCAGCATCAGGGGGGTCGCCCCGTCCCCATTGACCAGATTCACGTGGTTGGGGTCTTCGTCGGCAATCTCTTTGACCAGCTGGAAATTTCCTGCAAATAGAATCAGGAGCCCTGATGATCCACGGGCCTTGCACTGCAGGCTTATACACCCAGTGGCTTCATTTAACAAACATTTGTTGGGCCTGCCTCTGCCCTGAGCTGCTGGGCATCACTGGGGCTCCAAAGATGAGTCGGAAAGTCTCCATTCTCAAATCCCTCCATCTATGAGGGACAGGGACAAGCATACAAATAGCTTTACTAAAAGAGAGAAATTTTGGTGTCTCAAGAGGTCAGATGGAGGACACAGCTGAAGGACAATGCCCAAAAAGGAGGAAAACCCTGCTCAGGCTGGGGGTCATGGGTCAGGGAGGGCTTCCTGGACACAGGGTCTACACTGGATGAGGAAATTTTAGGCTAAATGGTCCTTCGTCACAAAGAGACTGAAGTGAGTGGGTGGGCAGCCAGGCATGTCAGAATTAGCAAAAGGCAGGATGAGCCACAGGGTTTGGCTGGAGAGGAGGCGCCTGGGAGGGCAGGCTGGGATACGCGTGTACAGCACCAGAATAACCAGCTGCCTCTAGGGTCTGAACTGTCCTGGGGAAAACTACAGAGTCAGGAAACAATAAAATGCCCATTTCTTTCTCAAATACTCTGGGTGGCCTTGAAGAGGACCAGAAATATTAGGGTGGGAGAATGCGGCACTGAATTCTGAAATATCTAAAAAGATTTTCTAAACATTTTCTTACCCATTTTCAATGCATGGAAAATATCAGGTCGCCTTTTCTCTTCATCTGGGTAAACAAAGATTATAGAAGTTAAGCACTGAAAAGGTTTAAGACAACAGAAACATCACAAGGGTCTAGCAACATAGCCTAGCTTTTTAAATGATCTTTTCAAAAGCACTCTAATTGGAGACCTAAGTAATGGATGCATCCAGCAGCCTTACTGAAAGGATTTTTTTTTTTTTTTTTTTTTTTTAATCAAATAGCCAGGATTGCTTCAGAGACAGATCTGGGAGGTCATTTGACCAAAATGACATGAATGACCAGCGGACCATTTCCTGATCCCACACCCTTAAGGTTTTTAGGCATTCCAAACTTTGGGATGTCCTTTCTTAGACAAAAGGGCACAGTCTTGGAAAAATCTGAATTCCTGTGAAAATTTTTAAAAGAAATGACTATTTGCTCCTAAACAGACAACCATGAAATAATTCCAGAGCAGAGGACCCCTGAGATGCTGAGCAGTTAAGCCCAGGAGAAGGTCACGGATGTGGCCACCGTAAGAGCCAATATGAATTCTTGCTTTCCTTCCCAAAGAAGCCACCTGCATATGATTCTGAGTCACCCTGCCCCAGACCTGCAAACACAGCTCTCTGCAGGCAACTGTCCATCAGATGTCTTCACGCTGGTCCCGCAGCCCAGCTGCTCGGCTGGTGCAGGACACCCGCGTCCCTGCCTTCCCCCAGCTTTGCTGCATCCACCCAGTGCCAGTCCCTCCATCCTCTGCTCATCGGTCACCTTCCCCCAAGCTTGAGCTCATGGGGACCCTGCTCCTGTCAGAGAACAGGCATCCTCCTGAGCAGTTCCCTGGCTGGTGGTGGAAGGCAGGACTTCCCGCAGCCTTTGACGAGCTCTGGGGGTGGAGCAGCTGCAGGAGGAAATGTGTGTCTCTGGGCTGAATCTCTGGTGCAGATCAGCCCCCTGGGGCAGGTGGGAGAAAGCTGAACTGTGGTGTAGGGGCACTGAGTCTGGAGTCAGCACGTCAGAATGAGTGCATGTTTCTGGAGTGATCCGTGTGCTCACTGCTAAAACGGGATAACAACATAAAATGGGGACCACATGGCAGTTGCAGGGATCAATGACATACATGGGAAAATGCTTCAGAAATGGTTAGGCCTTATTCAACGAGCAATCTCTGTTATCTTTACTAGTGACCAGTGCCCACCCCAGCAAGGGTAAGCACTTAACTCCAGGGCTCTTAAAGGAAGTACATAGAACCAAGTGTCTGATTTTGCTTATGAAACACTATTACAAAATGATTCTGCATCTTACATTTAACAAATATGTCATGTTCCTTTAAGTGTTTCAGCATCTAATTTGCTAGGGGCAGGAACCCTCTCATGCCAAGACCCTTTGACAGAAAAGAGTGGGTCACCAGGCCTTAGAGTGGTTGCTAAGCAACTATCTCATACCAATGAATCACTAACAATCTAGCCTGACCCCAGGAGGCTGGGTAGCTATGCCCCTCATGCCAAGTGACCCTGGGCTGCTTCCTTCTTCACTCTGTGCTCCAGTTTTTGCATTGATATCAGAGCAGTTCTGGGGACCCTGCCTCAACCCCACGGTGGGAGTGGGGAGGGTGTTACAATGAAAGTTATAGCCTCCAGAGTAGCCTGTCCTACAGCTAATTCAAGGGAGGGGCCTGGGGATCCCTAAGATCCCAGTGGGATGGATTTCCTGGCATCTCACAAAGAGCTGGGGGGCTGTTATTATTTACTCGTATTTAATAACCTATCATTAATAACGCGGCCTTGGTCCTTGCTGAAGGTCCCCTGAGGGTCTATATGGTGCGTTCCCTCAGTTCCTGCCATTTGTCTGAAATCTCACTTCCTCAAGGAGACCACCAGACCATTCTGTTTCATACTGCAGCCTGCATAGCCTCCACTCTGACACTCCAAACCCTCTACCTTGCCTCCCCATGGCACTTACCACCTACTGTGCTATGTAACATACTTTATTTAATAGGCTGTTTCCTGTTTATTGCCAAGGGCAAGGATTGCATCTGATCCCAGGTGTCAATAATGGTGCCTGGTACATATTAGGTACTCAATAAGTATTTGTAGAATAACCAAATGAACAAATGGTCAACAAAAACCTATTATAATAGCTTGCATTTACTAGTGCTACCTATGAGGAAGCACTGGATATACATTTTATAGGCATTATCTTACTATTGCTAACAGAATCTTACAAGTTAAATGCATGTATTACAACTGTTTTATGACAGAGGAGAATGAACATGCCCAAGGCCACCCAGCCACAAAGTGGACTACAGTAGACTCTCTGTTAACCAGAACTCAAGCAACTGGCAAAATCTTGTTCTAAAAAAAAATGTTGGGGAAGCCGGGATGGCTCAGTGGGTTAAGTGCTCACTTTGTAGCACCGGGGACCAGGGATCGAGTCCCAGCCCCGGCCCGTGTGGAACCATATGCTGAACTGGGAGCTCCCCCAGTTCAGTTCTCTCTCTGTCTCTGTCTCTGTATCTCTCTCTCTCTCTCTCTGTGTCAAAAATAAAAATAAATAAAAAAAAATATATTAAAAAAAAAAAAATGTTGCTGGTTGGTTGCCTGAGTTCCGGTTAATGGAGAGTCTACTTACATTTATCTGGCATCGACCAATCCCCATGGATGCCGGATAACTGAGCGTCTACTGTACTAGCCCCAAACCCAGGTCTGCTCAATGGGCAAGTCTGTACTCATAGTCATGACCCAATCCTGTCAAAGACGACAACAGTAACAAGGGTGATGGCAGCTGCCAACGTCGCTCGTGCATTCCCTATGGGCTGGGGTGGTCTCACTTAATCCTCACAGCAGTCCTGTGAGGCAGGCCTTACTCCCATCCCATCCCCCATTTATGGACAACAAACGGGAAGCTTGGTGAATTCGGGCAACTCATCCAAAGTCCCCTGACTGGCCTTTTCTTCAGATTTTACCTTTCAGCCCCAGAGCCTTAAACACTGCAGCCTATCACTGAAATCAGACCCAACACAGAAAAGAGGGTAGTGAGATTGAGTGTGACATTGCATTTCATGGTCCTACTGTACTTGATGAACTAGAGCAAGCTTGTCCAACCCTCGGCCCATGGGCCAAATGCGGCCCAGGATGGCTGTAAATACAGCCCAACACAACTTTCTTAAAATATTATGAGATTGTTGGTTTTTTTTAGCTCATCAGCTATCATTAGTGTTAGTGTATTTTATGTGTGTCCCAAGACAATTCTTCCAAAGTGGTCCAGGGAAGCCAAAAGTTGGACTCCCTTGAAGTAGAGGCTTTGAAACCCATTGTGTCCTGTGACAGGTTTGCTAAGGATTGTTTACATGCCAGAAAGATGGCAAAAAGAAAAGGAAACAGGACACATTAATGTTGAAAAACCTCAAAAGTGAGCTGAATTTTATGTGGATTAGTTTTTGGGGACTGACTACAGATGATATTAGGCACACTGTTCCAGAGCAGGGTTGGCAAACTACAGTCCATGGGCCAAACCTGACTTGCTGACTGTTTTTATAATTACAGTCTTATTGGAAGATAGCCACACCCACTCATTTACATATCACGCATGGCTGCATTCACTCTAGCAGAAGTGAGTGGTTACAACTGAGACTGTATGGCACACAAAGTCTGAAATATGTTTTATCTGCTCCTTTCAAAAAATGTTTGCTGACCCTGTTCTAGAAGAATCCCACAACCAACTGGTTAGGAAGGAGGGGCCTTGCTATGTAGGTTTCCAGGCTCTTTCCAGTTACCAAATCTCTCTCTGGAGGGTAGGCCAGGAACCTTACGTGGAACAGGCACTGCCAACTGATTCTTACGCTCAGCTCTACGTAAGTCCCACTGCTCTGCAGGCTGAACTCTGATGTCTGCATGCCCTTCGGTTGACAATCCAAGGCCTGAGTCTTTTAACTATAATGTAGGGTCCTCTGTGAGGCCATGGCCCAGGGTGAGGGTGGGGAGGGGCAGCCTGACCTGTCTTGGGCCTGACGGTGGTCAGTGGGTCCAGGTAATCTGCAAGGTCCCTGTGCTCGCGGTCAAGTGCAACCTCGAAGGCCGTCTTCTCCAGCACGCTGAGGTGGTCAGGGTTGGCCCCCTTCTCCATCAGCTGCTGGGCCACGCCGAGCCTTCCAATGAGCGCGGCCAGCATCAGCGGGCTCCAGCCCACAGTCCGGGCTGCGTGGTTGGGATCCGCACCCCACTCTAGCAGCAGACGCACCACAGCCTCATGCCCGTGCTGGATGGCAGCCAGCAGGGCTGTGATGTCCAGCATCTCGTCCCGGCTGTCCCCTGCCCCTGGCTGCTCATCCAAGGGCTTGTGATGGTCTATAAAGGCACCAGCTTCCAGGAGCAGCTTCACCACACCCAGGTGGCCACCCCGAGAGGCCACAGTGAGCACACTGGCCCCCAGCCGGTTCTGGGCATTGACATCAGCCCCGTGATCCAAAAGCAAGTGTGCCACGCTCACATGTCCAAATCTGCCAGGAAGATGGAGAATCAGTGACACTAAATACGGAGCACTGATAAGGAAACACTTATGTAATCCTTGTTTGTCAGTAATTAATTAAGGCATAAGAGCTGCCTATAATAACAGGCCTTTTTCTGGTGCCAGGCATATGCACCGCCAGGTGAGCAATTGCCCTGCCTGGGTTCAAATCTAGGTCTGCCATCCACTAACTAGCTGCATGACCTTGAGAAAGAACTTTAGCTTCTTTGTGCCTTCATTTCCTCATCTGCAAAGTGGGGATATAATTGTATCTACTTCGAGGGAATGTTAAGCATTGAGTTGATGATATACCTAAATATATATCAAGCTCCTAGAACAGTGCTTGGCCAAAGGAAGCCACATCAATGTGAGCTTTTATCACTGTAATCATTTTACATTATGCAACATGCCAAGGTTACCCTGCTGGTAAGGAGCTGCATCAGGGTCAGATCCCAGGTCTGTCTGAATCCTGCTGCCTTCCCTCTTTCCCCTACACCACACTGCCTCTCAAATTCCAGAAAGGTGATTTTATTCTGATGCATAGCCTGGTAGTCTGTCTTCCTGCCTATGCTGATTCCCCCATGAGAAGGACCCATGTCTGACTCACATCTACTCTTTCCCCACACGCAGAGAAAGTCCTTCGAGATGAGGTGGCGGACCCCATGCCAAGAGGTGTGGCCTGGCTGTGGTCAGCAGAGACCAGCTCTCATGTCTCACCAGAAGCTTGCTGCCACCTGCTGGCAGGAATGTCCACTGCCAGAGGCTGAGTACTGGGCCGGGGCCAGACACCCCTCAAGGACGCTTGAGCTATGGCCCTGCTGGGACACGGGAGACACTAACATGTGCCCACCAACTCTCTAATATCAGGAAGAAGGAAAAAGAGGACTCTTGCCAGCAAAATCTCTTCCTTCTTTTGCAGCCAGAGGGCAGAAAAGTTCTATTTTGCAGTGTTTGTGGTTGGCATACCCTTTCTGGGCTCGGAGCTGAGTTTGTCAGAGCCGGAAGGGGCTCTCGACTAACAAGGATGAGAGGGGCTGGCCGTGCCAGGCCTTACAAGACCATGGTGCCTGCATCACATCTGCATCCTGTGAGGCAGCTCTCTGACTCCCTTGCTGCATACCCCTCCTTCCTGGAAGCAGGTTGTGTAGCTCAGCGACACCCAGGGCCTCCCCCATCGCTGTGAAGGCAGAACCAAGGCTGAACTCTGGTTTGAACTTAACAAATACCTCCTGGGATGTGAACCTTAACAGCACCAGGTCACTTCAGCCTACAGAGCGGGGCCCGCAGAGAGGGAGCCTGGTAAACTGGATCCTTTCGCTATAGGGAACTGGGCCTGTCTGCCTCTTTTCCAAGAGCCAAGAGAGGGCAAGTCAAGCTAAAATAAACTCAAATGCAGAAAGCTACAACCCCAAACTATCTCCCTGCCTCCAGTCTTGTTCCTTCTTGCCCATCCTCCATGACAATATTCCCCAAACCTAAATGTTATTCCAAACCCCTAAATCTGATGGGCACTTCCCACTGCCCAAAGGCCTGCCAACTTTGCCACCCTCATCTCCTCCCAACTCCCACACAGTGCCCTTTGGCCATGTTCACCTATACTCACCGATTATTACTCTCCAAAGACAGGACTGGGCAGTGGACCCATAGTGGAGCTTAGTAAATGTTGTCAAATAACTAAATGAGTGAATGAATGAATGATTGGTATAACCAAGTAGAGGATGGTCCAGAGATGGGTAATGGAAGTGACTGAAAAACTGGTGTATCCTCTATTGGAGTAGAAAATTTTAAAAGATTATACTATTTAGTTATCAAACATGAGATAAAATCTAGTGCAGTTCCTAACAACAGATTGCAAGGTACTACCACATTTTTATCTCATCTGATCTTAATAAAACCTGAGGTAAACCACCCATTTCACAGATGAGGAGATCAAGATTAGAATGGAAAGCAATAACCCAGAAATTTGAAAGTAACAGAGTGAAAACTTGAACTTAGACCCTAAAATATCAAATTCCAACCCTCCAGATTAACAAATTTTCACAGAGGAAGAAAAAGGCTGAATTTTAGCAGAAA